>CAUYPK010026708.1:0-13058 GCA_963574355.1 Loris lydekkerianus | reverse complement strand
GAAAAAGCCCAAGTGCCCATCGATCCACGAATGGATTAATAAATTGTGGTAAATGTACACCATGGAATATTATGCAGCCTTAAAGAAAGATGGAGACTTTATCTCTTTCATGCTTACATGGATAGAGCCGGAACATATTCTGTGTAGTAATGTATCTCAAGAATGTAAGAAAAAGTATCCAATGTTCTCAGCCCTACTATGAAACTAATTTATGGCTTTCATATGAAAGCTATAACCCAGTTATAACCTAAGAATATGGGAAAGAGGGAGAGGGAGGGGAGAGTGGGGGGAAGGTGGGCAGAGGGAGGAGGGAAGGTCGGCAGAGGGAGGGTGAGTGGTGGGATTACACCTATGGTGCATCTTACAAGGGTACATGTGAAACTTAGTAAATGTAGAATGTAAATGTCTTAACACAATAACTAAGAAAACGCCAGGAGGGCTATGTTTACCAGTGTGATGAAAATATTCACAGTGTGATGAAAATAATGTGTCAAATAATCTATAAAACCAGTGTATGGTACCCCATGATCGCATTATTGTACACAGCTGTGATTTAATAATAATAATAATAAAAATAAAGTAAGAGTTAAGAAAGGTGGCTTTTGGTCTTGTACTGGAATCGGCTGTTAACGGCATTTTATTCAAAGTGTGATATATGTGTGTCATGAATACAATCTGCAAAACAGTTGCGATTTATAAATGGAAAGCAAACATTGGTCTTAGGTTTTCTGACTAAATAGTTTAGTTAGCATTTGTGGTCCGTAAGAGTTGCCGTCAAGTAACCCATGTTTACACAAGGGCTGTAAAATGCACCCTTGGCCTAAGAACACTGGGAAGCTCAAAAGCTAACTGAATATGTATTAGGGTTGAAAGGATTCCCAGAGGCAACACTATCACTAATTTTGGTGAAAATTAGCTAGACTTAGCCATGGTACATGTTCATATCGCTCTCACACTTCTTTTGCTTATCAAAGCTGTTAATGTGTTGAGAATAATGGGTTTCTGATTGATTTGCTTAATTTAACAAATACACTTAAAGCATTTCTACTTATGTTTTACTTTGCTGTTTATTTAAAATGGATGCAAAGAGTAGTGCTAATCTTTGAATATTTTCTGTGTCTAATTATATTAGACATTTTTTTCTAAAAACAGAGTGTTATAAGAAAAATAGGTTATAGTTAGATCCCAATGTAAATCAAGCCTGGAAATGGCATTTAGAATCAAAGTAATGTTATAGTAGTCTGGAAAGATTAATAAATCCAGTGCTCCCTTTTCTAGGCTTAAATGTCTCTTATATGGCAACCTTTTCTTTTAGTAAGTACCTCATCTCAGTTAGAAATTCTTTTTCAAACTTCATGTTTTTTTTATTCCTAGTTTATTTCCAACAAATGTTATTTACTGGTGGGGTTGAGGGGCGAAATAAGAGAGGAGCTGTGTTTCCTTTTGAATTGTACTAGGCCTCCCATCTGATTTTATATTACTGTACTGTATATTACTGTATTTTCAGGAATAGAGCAAGTGACTTCAGTAGTAATTAATAATCATCTATAAGAGGTTTATTATTTATAAGATATAGGCCAGCTCTCTGCTTTCACTTCAGGGCAAATAGAATAGTAGGAAATAGAAAAGAATAAGTGGAAAGCCAATATGAGAAGAAGTGGGGGCTTGGTATTCTCTAAAACAGGTATGACTGACTTTTAGTAATAATTGTGAAAGTATTTTAAACGTATGTTAAAATGATAGGGATTACTGTGGACATGACTATATTATCATAGATGGCAAGAGCAGATATGGCATTACCAAACCACCAGATGTCAGACATCCTTGGATCTTCAGGGATAGATTCATATTATACATATTCCTATTGGTGTCGTTCATTTTACCCAATAAAGTTCAACTAAAATACAGGAAATCTGTCTTTCAATGCCATACAACTTCTGACCATATTTGAATTTTTGATAACTACAGGTGGTTTCCAGAGTTCTAGATGATTCTGTAATAGCCATATTTTGGTTCTAGTGTTTGTCATTAGTGAACTTATATACAGCCTTTATTACTGAGCCCTTTTTTTCTAAAAAATGCTCATTGTGCTTAATTATTGGGTAAAAGGATGAGACCTCTTCATTCAGCTCATGAGCATGTTTATTTAATTCAGAAATTTGTAGTCATTAAGAAATATAATTTAGATTGTTCTACCACCTACATTATTATTTCTAAAGAGATGAGACTAGAAAAATTATTCCTGCTTGTATTGATATGTTTTAAAGATTGTTATTTCCAAACAACTGTAAGAAATAATTTCCATACAATTCACACATTTAAAGTGTACAATTCCGTGATTGTTAGTATATTCACAAATAAGTACAGCCATCACTAAATTGGAAAACATTTTTATCACCTCAAAAAGAAACCCTGTTACCCTTTAGCTTTCTCCTTCTTATTCCCCATTCTCTACCCCCCACCTCTATCTAACCCTGAGAAATCACATTTGCACTCTGTAGATTTCCCTGCTTGGTAAATTTGGTATGAACGGAATCTTATAATACAAGGTCTTTTTGTAATTGTTGTCTTTCACTTAGTATAAGATTTTCAGGATTCATTTGCATTGTAGCATATATAAGTACTTTATTCTCTTTTTAAATACTTTCTTTAAATTTTAAAATATTAAGGAATTACAGATGTTTTTGTTGCATGTATACTTTTTATAATGCTTAAGTCAGGATGTTAGTGTACCTATTACCCAAAAAGTGTTCATTGTACCCAAAAGGTATATTATCCCTCTTCCCCTCCACCCCCATTTTTAAAATACTTCTAAAAATTGTGGCAAACCATATATAACACAGAAGTTGACATTTTAACAATGTTTTCTTTCACAAAATGTTTTATTATAATAATTGCTATTTTACGTACAATATTTGACAACATTAATATAATAAATTTTATGGTTCATTGAACTTCGCCAAGGTTCTTAGAATGACACGATGAAATCTTGCCTTTTTTTTAACCTTAAATTCTCCTACTCTTTAAAGGTATTTTAATAATTTTTAAGTATTAAATTAAGTGGCATTAATTATATTCACAATCTTGAGCAGCTGTCACCACTGTTTCCAAATATTTCTCATCATCCCAAACAGAAACTGTGTACTTAATAAGCAATACCTCCTCAATCCCCCTTTTTCCTAGTGCCTGGTAACTGCAAATCTACTTACTTTCTGTCTCTATGAATGAGTTTGTCCTTTCCATGTACCTCATATAAGTGGAATCATACAATATTTCTCCTTTTGTGTCTGGCCTATGTTTTCAAAGGTCGCCATAGTGTAGCATGTGTGAGAACTTCATTCCTTGTTATGACTGAGTAGTATTCTGTTGTGTGTGTGTCTGTACTATGTTGTTTATTCATCAGTTGATGGACATTTGACTATTACGAGTGATGCTGATACAATCATTTGTGTCCAAGACTGTGTAGACAATATGTTTTCATTTCTCTTGTGCATATTACTAGGAAAGAATATGTGGATCATGTGGTAACTGTGTGTAATCGTCTTAGGAACTGCTAGACTGTTTTCCAAAGCAGCTGTACCATTTGCACATTACTTTTGAAAAATCAAAATATTCAGTAGTTTTAATATTTTTGCATAATTTAAAACATTATTTTCCATATTCTATTCATTACAAAAGATATTTACACGAGAAATACATCAAACAAATGTGCAGCTTAATGAATAATTACAGAGCAATCTATGTAGTGACTACTTTGGTCAAGGAATAGAATATGGATAGCACCACAAAATCTCACTGAGCCTTCATACCAGTCTCAATTCCCTTATTTTCCCCTTAGAAATAGCTAGTATATTGACTTTTATGAAGCTTAATTTTGTGTAGTTCTGCCAGCTGTGTTTGCATGCATGGCGAATTTTGTTTTTGAATTTTATAAATGTAATGACAATATATCTTTTATACTCAGCATTATGTTTATGCGAGTAATTGCTATTTTTCTTTGTATGAATAAATTACATTGATTTTTTTTTTTTTCCCATTCTGCTCTCAATGGGGTTTTGGGGGGGTTCTCACTTATGTGGAATAACCAAATTTTTAATAGCATCGTACATGTCAGAATATGTGTATATTGACATTGCCCTATGAATTTGGTCATTTTATAGCCCTAAACTCAGGTACCAGGAAGAACATCATTCTGTGTTTTCAGTTGGTACTTGAGCATGTTTTATAGAAGGTATTAAACTACTTTCTAGCTTGTCAGTAGTTGCTTATTGTAAAATTTTTAGATCTTTTTCCTTGAAATTTAAATGTTTTGTCAGTTTTCTCCAATAATATGAGTGTCATGTAGATGAAAGTGGGGGAAATTATGAGTTAAGTTGGGTTTTTAAATATACTTATCTTTGTATTTTATTCCTTTGCTTTAGTAGTAACTATTGTTGCATTGTTCTTCTAAAGTGTTTTGTTTGTTTGTTTGTTTTTGAGACAGAGTCTCATTATGTCGCCCTTGGTAGAGTGCCCTGGCATCACAGCTCACAGTGACCTCAAACTCTTGGGGTCAAGCATTTCTCTTGCCTCACCCTCCCAAGTAGCTGGGACTACAGCCACCTGACACAAAGCCCAGCTATTTTTTGTTGCAGTTTGGCCAGGGCCAGGTTCGAGCCCACCACTCTTGGTATATAGGGCTGGCGCCCTACCCACTCCACAGGTGCCACGCAAGTGTTTTGTTTTTAACTATCTTTAGCTTGCAAGGATACATGGGTAGTAGTCAGAACTGATCATAGACTGGTGTCTTGGACATTTTAGATTTCTTATTTAAATGACCTGTTGCTTTTGTGACAGTGTTTCTGTTTTAACTGTCTAATAACTTAGCAACCCTCATCATTAGAGGTTCTTTTTTTAAAATTTACATGGTTTTAATAGATTTGAAAATTATTCCAGAAATGAAAGCAGCTGTGAGAAAAACATTTCAGAAATAATGCAGGTTTAAAATATGTAAAAATATCCTATTTAAACAAATGTGTCCTGGCCCTTTTAACTTTAAAAAAAAAAAAAAAATCAAAGTAGTAAACACTTCATAACGCATATAAAATAGTCAAGACAATTTTTCTTAAATGCCTACATTTTTGTGTCTTTAAATGACACAGTAACAAAACAATTTAATTATAAATTTTTAACAGTTTTTTTATTTGAAAGCTTGCAATGTTGATTTATGAATTTAATGATATCAATTTGTGATTTGTTTCCCTTTGCTGGAGCCCGGAAACTGGGGACAAGAGATTGGTACTTATTTTCTTGAACATGTAAACTTTGTTGCTTCTTACTAATTGAAATTGTTTTGTAGTATTTCTTTAGACCTGTATCTGGCCTGAAATGCCATCTGGAATTTTGATGTTTTCCTGGTGGCATACTTACTTTTTACACAGCCCCCTTTAAAGGTAGCATTGGTAGAGCATGCTCCAGTTTTCAGGTTAACTCTGCATTCAGTCTGTCCATATTACCTAACTTCAGGCTTTCTTGCCTGAGCTGCTAGCCTCTTAACAGGTTTCCTTGTCCAAATTTCTTCCTTCTTAGGTCATCTTCTCCTCCCAAGTAATGTCTTATAACAAAATCCTTTCTTTGGCATCACCTCACCTGCATAGTAAAATCCCAATTTTCCTGGTCCGTGGCCCTTGGAGATATGGCTCAGGCCTTCCTTTCCAGTCTTGTTTCTTCGTCCTTCTGGTGCATCATATAGTATAAGACTGTTTAAACAGCATCCCGAATTTGTTTTTCGCTTTTGTGCTTTTACATAGTGCTTTCCTCTGTTTAGAATATTGCCTTTTCTTTTCCTGCCAGAAACTGTTACCCATCCTTCAAAACCTAGGATAGGTATCCTTTCCTCTGCAGAGCCTTTCCTAATGCCCCTGTCTCCACAGTTGCCTTGCATTAATTCTGTACTCTGTATATATGTGTTGAATTTATCACCTGGTATTGTTTTTTTCTGTGGCTTTTCTACGTTTCATGAACTGCACAGAGTCAAGGATCATGTCTTAATTTAATGCTGTCTGTCAGCTTTTACCACAGTGTCTAGAAAAAGAGATAAGTGCTCAGGGAATACTGGCAGAAATCATCCAGAACTAGAGTTGGGACTGACAATGTAATGACTAGGAATATCTTCCCATAACCTCCTGTTTTTATTATACTATTTGAGCCCATTTGCTCACACATCTTTTACTTTCCAGGATATGTAGATTGTATTATCCCTTATGATAAAGAGGTAGTCAAAATAACCACAAAACCACCATACATATATAAAATTCACTTTCTAGGACTTATTACTGATTTTGAACTTGATATAAAATCAACTCTAATGAGATTCTGAATGCTCTTACATTTCAAATAATAATAATGTTTTAGTTTACAATATGGAGCCCAAAATAAGCTTCCTGAATAACATTTGTAAACTATTCTCACAGTCTTTTGAGATTAGTTGTGTAGTCCAGTATAAAGAGACAGAAGTATTACCTCTGTTCATTGATGACTTCCTATGTTTAATAGTAGGATTAGTCTGTAATTATATTCTCTTTTCTACTGTCAGTAACGTTTATTGTATTAAAATGCTGGGTAAGATCCAATGTCTTTTTCATGAGTACTAATGGAAGTAGTTGATAGTGTGAGGTGATGGAAACATTTTATTTCTAAACACTTTTCAGTTTGCGGTTGATTTCTATTACTCCAGGAGACTGATCCTTCACAGCTGTCAGAAAATCTTAAGTGGGTTCCTCTCCTGCTGTGCAGATCTTTCCTTGTTTGGGAACTTCTCATGACACAGTGGGGGCTCTTAAAAGTGTCACAAAGTAAGACAATTTATACCGAAGTAAGCATATAATTTTGTTGTTGCTGTTTATGGCAGAAAATTGAAAGTTAAAAGTAAATGGTGGAAAAGGCTGCTGAGTGCGCTTGGTG
The DNA here is from genome assembly GCA_963574355.1 of Loris lydekkerianus. Taxonomy (NCBI): domain Eukaryota; kingdom Metazoa; phylum Chordata; class Mammalia; order Primates; family Lorisidae; genus Loris; species Loris lydekkerianus. The sequence goes on along the minus strand of CAUYPK010026708.1, from coordinate 6,116 downwards.
AGCCTTTTTTGAGTTAATGATGCCATCTCTTCTGGTCATCTGGACTTTCGGTTTTCCTTTCCTAGTACTTTTGCTCTGAGTTCTTTTATTGGTGAGCCGAAAAATAAAAGTGGAATGGCTTGATGAATCACAGAGAAGAAATCACATGCATCCTGTCTTGATTAATGCCCAGGTTTGTGTACTTGGGGGAGGGGTGGAATCAGCAGTCATGTGGCAGAAGTGATCTATTGAACAGGTACATGTTTGAACTGAAGTGTATACTTAACACAGAAATGTTTCTCCACGTACTCTGGGAGACCCAGTTATTAGCACATTGCTGGGAAAAAGAAAGCACTCTGGCATGAGAACATGCTTCCTAGTACCTTCTTATTCTTCGTTATGCTTTTACTGTTGACCATGGAGATTGTATCTCCCACAATGAATACTGACCTTAGTAGCAGATGTAGTCCTGAGGCGTGTTACATATTTCACCAGATGTTCCATTTCTCTTTAGAGCATCCTCATGTTTGTTTTTTTTTCTTTCAAATGTTATAAGAAATCAAAATTTGAAGTTTATTTTAAACAGATAAGAGAGGAAAGGAAAAGGCACAGTCTTTTTTTTTTTTTTTTTTTTTGCAGTTTTTGGCTGGGGCTGAGCTTAAATCCACCACCTCCGGCATATGGGGCTGGCGCCCTACTCCTTTGAGCCACAGGTGCCACCCAAGACACAGTCTTTTATCAGCTGAAAGACGAGTGACTTGTATAATATCAAATAGGTTGTCTTACAGGTACATTTTATAAATAAATATCTGATTGATATTACATCTATATTCTGTATGAAAATGTTGGAGAAAATATATATCTTTATAAGTACTCCTTATGAATTAACAGTAAAGTAGGATTTTTTGCTGACCTGTGCAACAAATACTTAGGATTTACCTACTCCTTTCAAAAAAGCATTTGAAACAGACATGAAGTTCTTGTTAATTTGACAATTTAAAGCATTTTTTAATTGAACAAATTGTGGGCATTTTTGATCATAACATCTGCCGGAAGTTGATTTACAAAATGCTGTGTTGTTTTCATGCTATGCATGTTTCCCATAGTGTATGCTTACAGTTCAAAAGAATTGCTTTCTTATCTTTTTTTTTTTTCAATCTTTGAGTTTTAGCACTGGTCATAATTCTGAGTCTGCAAAAGATTTCATTATATTCCAAATTTCTGTGTTTTTCCTTCCCATCAGTAATGGCCTAGCATTTTTATGTAACATTAAGGAGTGTTGTTTTGTCAAAATAGCAGTAGTGACTAAGGAGAAATGCATTATTTTGTTCCTTTAGAATAATATAAAGAGAATAGCTACAGGGTGATTTTAAAGTTTATATTAATTGAAGAAAAGGAAGAATCATTGTGTCTGTTCTTTTAGAAACCTTGCTTTTAAAATATAGTTTATTTTCAAACTTCAGTTTAGCTGTTATCCAGCAAGAATAGTTTTATAATGGATGTATTTCAGAAGATTCACTCTATTCTCCCTACTTTCAACCAAACACTTTGGTAAAAGCCCTCATGTCTGCCGGACTTCCTTCCATCTGGGGAAATCTTGATCCTTTCCGCCCAGTTTCATCCTGGCCCTTTCCAGTGGTTGTAGTGTAATAGCTTCTCTTTGAGATTAAACACAGAACAAAGACAGGCTCTTTTCATTAATAGTCAAATGAAAAGCTACAGAGCTTTGATTAGCCATTTCTCCACAAAGGGAATTATTAGTGGCAAGTCTTATTTTTTTCTTTCTAAACTCTCTATTTTAAAATTGTACTACTATATTGGGGCAGTGCCTGTGGCTCAGTGTGTAGGGTGCCTGCCCCATATATTGAGGGTAGGGGTTCGAACCCGGCCCCGGCCAAACTGCAACAAAAAATAGCTGGGCATTGTGGTGGGTGCCTGTAGATCAATCTAGTCAGGAGGCTGAGGCAAGAGAATCACCTAAGCCCAGGAGTTGGAGGTTGTTGTGAGCTGTGACGCCACAGTACTCTATCGAGGGTGCTAAAGTAAGACTCTGTCTTGGAAAAAAAAGAAATTGTACTATTACAGTAGAAAATGCTTATGCTCCCTTCATCTGTAAAATGGGAATAGTAATAGTACCCTATCATAGGACTCATTGGATGATTAACATAAACACATGTAAAGTGCCTGCTTCATAGCAAATTGAGAATAAATATAGGCAATTATTAATCCTTTTTAAGGCTTTAGAAAAAAAGTTAAGGATAGCTAAAATTAAAAAGAATTAAACATATGTAACCTACCTGGGCTATATCAATCACTTAGAACTAATGCGACCTTTAGCATTTACTAAACAGCATCTTCATAATCAGAGATTGGTTTTTGCTTTCCTCAACTTTGTTGTTGTTTTCTTATATAGTACTTTCTATCAATGTTGATCTCACCCATTTTTATTAAAAATTTTTGTGGTCTGAATAAAAAATTTTAATTTATACCATTCATTTCCAGGTACACATACTGTTATCAAAAAGAGAAAGTTAAATACAGATTGTTAAGAGCTAACAGTTTTTGTTCCCTTCCAGAATACACGTTTAATCCCTAGCTCCCCAACCCTCATATGGTGGATGGTACCTGGAGCTGGGTCTTTAGGAGACAGGGTTAGATGAGGTCATGAGGGTGGGGCCATGGTCTGGTAGGACTGGCATCATTATAAGAAGACACATCAGAGAGCTTGATCTCCCTCTTCAGTCATGTGATGACACTGAGAAGAGAGCTTTCTACAAGCCGGGCAGGGTCCCTTACCAGAAACCCTAATTGGTTGGTACTTCGATCATGGACTTCCCAGCCTCTGGAACTATAAGAAAATAAGTTTCTGTTATTTAAGTCACTCAGTCTATGGTATTTTCTTATGGCAACCTGAACATGTTAATACAGAAGTGAAGTTCAAAATTGGAGTAAATAGATGAGGTAGGCTGATCTGATCTTTCTTTATACCAAGGAGCTAGATTCACTGCAACATGAAAAAGCATTCTGCTTCATGTGTGGGTTATGGCTTTATCTGCCTTTATTCCTGATAGAATAGCAGATGTCTATTGAGGGTTTTGTTTTATGATGCCATCTGTAAAATGTTATTGTTTAGTAGGTGGTAGGTATGCTGAGATGTTTTCACCTTTAACATTCATGGGAGTTTAATTGATTTTCTCTGGACAGTAACTTAATGTACTAGTCATAATTCAGTGTCAGATGATTATCATCCAAATAGAGTAGTCTATGGAAAAGTTCATGGGTCACACCCATAGAAAACCACATATTACATTTCATTTTATGTATTACCTTGATTAGGTTGTTGAATGGAAATAACAGGCAATTGGAAGGTAAGAATTTTACCTCTAAGAAATCAACCATTTCTGGCTTAAGTAGTTTCATACTACTCTGTATATTCTTAATAAAATCCCATTTTAGTTTTGTAGGAAAAGTAAATTTATTAGATAAAGACCAAACACTTGGAATAATTTTTTTTTTAACTTAAGTAATTTTAACCAGAGTATGGATCTCTTCTCTTTTTGAAATGTGATGTGGATTTGAAAAGTGTTTTGTGAGGGCATTTTAACTATTTTACTTCTGGAGACAGAAATGTCTTAAAGAGTTTTTCATCTGATTTTGAGAAGGGATTAGAGGGAGTGTCTATAACATTGCTTAATCCAGATAGATGTAAATCAGGAAGGAGAAGCAAGGAGACAGTAACATGATGGCCGCAGCAAAAGCAGCCACAGCAGATACATACTGTTCATTGTTAGGGATTTTTTTATAATTTCAAATGAGACACTGTTCACTTTAATTTTGTTTTTTACCCCTGTGTTTTGACTTGACCTGATTGCCAAACTTCTTTTCTCAGTGAAGCAATCCTTTTTTCTTTCGAGTACTTTCTTACTTAACAGCCTTTAACTAATTTTAATTTTGAGTTCTGCTGAGCATGGTGTGACTTTATCCCTTCAGTGTAGGGAACAGTTCTGTAGTGGGTGAATCCTACTTTTATGCTGTTTGATCTGAATATAACCATTCACATTGTGAATTTCTGTCTTCTGGATCCTCTGCTGCAGTTCCATAGGAACATCTGGTTTACCTCTGGAAATGCTGCTTTCTGTTACTGAACTCCTCAAGTTCTTGCATCTCTTCTGCGTTTTCTCTGTCTTATCTGTATCTTTAAACTTAACTATCGTTTGTGTGAGCATGTGAATTTTGTTATGAATTAGAGAACAGAATGTACTCTGTTTGAACTTTTTGTCCTTGCTGTGTTTCTTTTAAAATGTTTTTTGAATAATAAAATTACTAGAACAGTATTGCAGAGAATTTAGAAAAGAAAAATTATCCATCTTTTATCATTATTAACTCAGTAGTTATTAATTTGATGTATTTCTTCTAAATTTAAAGAATATGCCTTAAATTTTTAAATTTTGGAGTTTTTTACCTTTTGTAAGTCTTTCACATTTAATTAAACATTCTTATGTTATTGAATGATGTTCATCACCATCATTATTCAAGCTGTACTATAAACTCTTGAAGGAATGAATGAATTACAGTTTAACATCCATCATCAGACATACTAGGTAGTTTCCAGTATTTTGTTATAAATGATTTTTTTGAAGCCCATTTAAAAACAGTTCCCTCCTCCCCCCAAATTTCAGATTATAACCTTACTTTAGATGTTTGTTGTAGGAATCAATAGGTCACAGCACATGAACATTTTTATGGTATATTGGAAAGAACATGGGCTTGGTAGCTAGGAAGTTATAGTCTTGTGTTGTGGTTGTCACCTACTATGATATGCGCATGTTACTCACATGACAACTGCAAAAACTGATACTTATATATGAAATATGGCAAATATCTGATACATTGATTGGATTATAAGATAGGTGCTTAGTAAATGGAAGCTACTCTTAGTGTCAGCATTTTTTCTTGGGGGTTGCTTTCAGTATATGAGAGTGCCATTTAACGGTTACCATATAATTTATCATACAAGCAAATATTTTAGTCTCAGACAACTGTTTAACTATGTGGGACATTAGGACAGTGTGTATAAACTGTGACCCAGCCACACTAGAGCTTAGGCCACTCTATAGTTAAACCACATCTTAATGAACATAACAATGTTTTAGTTTAAATTTATTTGATTACAAAGTACATTGAATTGTGAGATGTTTTTTTGAATAAGCCCAATAGTATAAAATTCTGGATTTAAACATAACTAAAATATCTTCTAACATCATAATTTTTTTTGAAAAAGACCTAAGTAAAATTAGCTATCTAATGTTGATTGACCCATTTTAAATGTAGAGACAGTTGTATACAGTGCTCATTGAGGTTTCTAAAAATTTGGAGATTTTGCAATATTTTAGATTGTTTTCAGGAATTCTTTTCCCCTTTGCTTGATGTTCTTAATCATTCTGGTTACATTTGTGTATGTTATTATTTCTTTTGTATACCATAAGGAAAGTTATCATAAGATTCATCTGAATCTTTTTTAAGGAATGACTTTCTCAAGTATCCACTGGAGCCAGGCAGTCATCTGTGTGCTGCTAGGGGCACAGTACCTTATTTGGGAAAATGTAGACAAAACAAGACCATTATAGCACAGTAAGCTAATCTTACGAAAGCAGAAATATGGTGCACAAAGTGGAGGCACTTTGGGTTGGGGAACTGGGAAATTTCCACAAAGAAGGGAGTTTCTAAGTCAAGACCTGAACTACGTGTAACCTTTCTCTTGCTTGCCATTTATAGTACTAGTGCTACCATATTAATTTTGGCTTGTGGTCTACTCACCTCCTGTTGTTTCTCTAATTAGTATTAGTAGGTAATATTGTATCAAGAGACAAAGAATGAGATGTCATGATTGCTGTAATTGGCAATCAACTTCAAGATCTTAACCACACATGTGTCTATTATTAGTTTATCTAAGGGGCCTATGCTTGTTTCAGCCCTATATCATTTTTTATTTTTAATAATTTTTTTTTTATTATAGATAAAAATATGCACCATAGATGTGGCCCAACCCATCACCCTCCCTCCACCTAAACCTCCCCCCTCCCTTCCCCTTCCTTGGTCCTTTCCTCATAGTCTTGTGGTATAGTTGGGTTATAGCC
>CAUYPK010026703.1:0-19519 GCA_963574355.1 Loris lydekkerianus | reverse complement strand
ATTGTGTTAGTTTAGGCAAAAGATAACTGTGGATTGGCCAAGGATGATGTACGTAGAGACAGTTAGAGACGTCAGATTGGGGATATATTTTGAAGATAGAGCCAATAGAGTATGTTGGTTAAATGGTTGTCAGGTATGAGGGAAAAAGGGCCAAGACTGACTCCAAGGATTCTGGTCTAAGCACTTGGTTGGATGGCGGATAGACACCTACTGAGAAGAGGAAAAGAGTCGCTAGGCCCTACCCTCCCTGGAGCAAGAAGCCTCATAAATCCACCTTGTACTTGGAAAAGGTGCAAGTGATGAAAGGGAGAAAGAAAAAGGCATTGGTTTAATATTTGCAAAGTACGATCCTGCTACGTTATGTATAATATAACCTTAGCTATGCAAAAAAAATGCATATAAAGGGACTAGAAGGAAACACTAAACTGCTAACCATGCCATCTTTGGATAGAGATTTGCTAGAGGATTTTATTTTCTCTCATATAGGATTTTGTATTTTACAAACATTTTGCAGTGAGTGTTTATTATTCAGAAATAAAATTACATACTCAGAAATTATTTTTAGAAAAACTGTGTAAAATTCAAAAGTGCTACATGGTGTCTATGAGCTTGAAGAGATCTCTATTTCAAAAGAAGGTATCCTTTCTTGAAAATATAAGTCAGAATAAAATGCTTTATACACTAAAAAAAAAAAACCTTTTAAATTTATCTTGAAAAATAAAAGAGAAAAAAGGATGTTCAAAGCACAGTAAGCATATCTTTTTACTTTTTTTTTTTTTTTATCAACATAATTAAGTGTGGCACAGAAATTTAACCGTAGGTTCAAGTGTCCTGTGAGATTAAAAAAAGGTTGAAAAACCCTGACATAGAGGACATTCCCCTGAATCTTCCCTTCTCAAAGTTAAACAACCTCAGATCCTTCTCACTGCTAACATATATGGGATAAAGTCTCAAAGGTCTTTTTAGCTACTGCTACTAAACCATATCTTTACAATCTTCCCTCATGATGTTGGTTGCTTGGACTCAAGCATAATCCTTACATTTATTTTACTTTTAAGCTTTATAATTATTTAGGCCTGTCATAAATTTGGGTCCTGATTCCATTGCCCAACCTATCAGCATTCTCTTTCATAGTCTTCTTATTTTTCTCCTTTCTTCTCTTCGTGTTGCTGTGTGCAGTAAGAGTAGCCCAACTAGAGGGCATGGCCCATGCTCAGGAGCCAAGGGATGAAGAGAAGGTGGATAAGGTGAGTGCGTGTGTGTGTGTGTATGTGTGTTGGGGTGGAAGGGGTCACCTGTCAACTCTGAGCACAGGTGAAGATCACCATGGTAATGGCCATGTGGAAGCTGGCCTGGACAGGGTGGCCTGGAGGCAGGGAGACCAGAGAGAAACCTGTTACCATGGTTCAGGCCAGAGATTGGGAGTGCTGACCTGGGGCACTGGCAGTGGAGATTAGAGGGAGAGAAGCTGTAAAGGACACACAGACAAAGAGCAAAGCTTGGTGACAGATGGCAGGGTCAGGTAGAAGACACTTAAAGATGATGACACTGTGCACACAAAAGACAGTGCTAACAGGAAAACCATCAACAGATACAGAACTGCTGGGAAGGAGAGATCAAGGGAAAGAAGAGGGTGAGTACCCCTCACTGAGTCTCATGTAGAACCTGTCACCAAAACAGGCACTTGGTCTCTGTTGGACACATAGGTGGGGTGGAGGGATGGAGAGTTTCCTTCTAGATATATCAAATTGTAAATGCAAGCAGTTCACAAGAGGCTGTCAGCTCAGCATGCTACTTTTTCTCTGTGTACATGTAGACTGGTCAGTGGTCAGTTGGGTTAGGGCTGGGGGCTAGTGGCTCCACCGGGAGACTAGAAGACCCTTTTTGTAGGGAAAATTTCATACTCCAAAAAGACACTGGTTAGAATTAAACTGATAATGGCTGGCTGGAGGAAGCTCTAGAAAAATTTCCATATTTATCAGAGGTAAATAGAAACTCTCCTTCTCCTCACAGTGGTTCATTAGTATGATTTGTAAGAAATATTCCCAGACACTTGGTATTGGCAAGATGCCTTACAACTGCTGTTTATTATCACCCACTTGCTATCTCAAGCTGTCTAATCTGACCACTAAGATGCAGGGATAATATGAATCTTGGAATCTTAAAATACCTGTGCCCAGTCACAGCGTGGAACTGAGAAGGTCACAGGTTTGGACTCAGACTACCTGGGCCTAGATATCTGTTCCACTATCAACAAATTGTGTGACTTTTGGATAAGTCATGTCACTCCTCAGAGCGTCGATGTCCTCATTTCTCTCTCTGAAGGTTCTTGTGAGGGTTACAATAGAGCAGATGTTAAAATGGCCTTCCCAATGCTCAGCACATGGTAGGTGCCTCACTAATATTGTTTTATCTCCTTTTACCAAAATTCTACCTCTTGTTTCCAAGAAGTGGGTAGAAGACTGAGTATGGTGAAAAGTAAGACTTTTCTACTGCTGCATTTTGTATTCTCAGCCATATTGTGCTATGAGGGATCTCTTTCTTTTGGGGAGACAATAGTGTGTTCACTAGACTATTCTCTTGTTTGTTTAAGAGGCACAACTAGTCAAGTATTTGGGCTACTGAATCCAGGGAAGGAAAAGAGAAAGAAGGCCTCAGAGTGTGTGGCCTTATGCTTTTATTTTATTTTTTTTAGAGATAGCATATTGCTCTGTCACCCAGTCTGGGTTGCTGTAGTGGCTCAATCACAGCTCTCTGCAGCTTTTACTCCTGGGCTCTAGCAATCCTCCTGCCTCCTGCCTCCTGCCTCAGCCTCCCAAGTAGCTGGGACTACAGGCACCTTCCAAAACACCCCACTATTTTTTTTTTCTATTTTTAGAGGAGATGGGGTATCACTCTTGCTCAGGCTGGTCTCAAACTCCTAGGTTCAAGCAATCCTTCCACCTCAGCATCCCAAATTGCTGGGATTACAGGTGTGAGCCACCATACCTGGCTCTTAAGCAGTTCTTGCTTGCTCTTCCTTTCCTTGACTTTGATGTTCAGACTTGCTGCAGCTCCAGAGCCTTCCCAGTCTCCAAGGAATCCTGCACCTTTCCAATTGAACCCCAAGTCTGGCCCTAGATCCAAGGTCAGATCTTCTCCTTTTGCATCTCCTACCCCATATTGAGATGAGTCCAACTTCTTTGGACTCCAACTCCAGAATGTTCCTGTAATACCCTCTGCTCATAGTGACCCTCACCTATATTTACTGCTTGAAAAAGATTTGTCTGTTCCTCCTGGAACTTTCTGAATTCAGGTTGTCTAAAAACCTAAGTCTCTTCATAACTCTTACTTTCCTTTCCCAGAGTAGCCAACCTACATGTGGATGTTTAGCCTTTATTTCCATGTCTTCTCTCCACAAATACTGGCATAAATGGCATCATTTCTAGACCTAATTATGGGGATTACTCTGGCTACAAGGAAGGTCCATCTAACACTCAATTCCTATAGGATCATAGAAGGTTGGGAGGTCAGAAGTTAGGGCCATATAGCATAAAGTAGTTTACAAAGAGGCAGTGATATTCAGCAATGAAGTATGTAACACTTTTTTTAGGATGATTCACAAACTTAATTGTCTGACCATACACTCAGGAAGAACTTTCTAAGATTCAGGGCTGTCTTGAGAGGAAACAGGCAGCTTTGATAGTAGTCAGCTCCGCATCAGTAAAAAGTTGCAACCACTGTCTGAATAAGCATCTGCTAGGGTGTGGTCTAGGGACTGGGTCTAAGTGGGGCTGGGGCTGGAAGACCCGGACCTGGATGACTAAGGGATGTGGAGGATGGGGACAGGAGCGGGGTGGGTTTTTGTAAAGAGTGGGAAAGCCCCTTGGGTCGCTCAGGCCAACCCCATCCCCCAACATGACTGGTGTGGCGGGTCTGTGGCGGGCTGGGGCCGGACTGGGCTGGGCGGGGCGAGGCCAGCGGCTGGCTGGAAGGCGGGAGCTAGGGCGGGGAGCAGCGCGGAAGCCTGGCCACAGAAAGGAGCTGCCTGCGCAACGGGGGCGGCTCTTTCCTGGGTGGGGTTTGTGAAGTCGTGGCCGTTAACAGGAAGCCGAGCACTCGCCCGGACGCTAGAGAGGGACCCAGTCTGAACCCCTGGCCCCCCGAGTCGCATCCGTGTGTACAGCGGTCTCAGAGCTGTCCAAGAGTTCCTAGCCAAACTTCTACAACTCCGCTGCCTTTACCGTCATCATGCCCAAGACGGTAAGTGCTGGGGATGGGTACTGTTGACCCCGGGGGCTCTAGCGGACTCTCTTGGCCCTTTGCTGATGGCCCAGGGCTTGGCTGCCCACCAGCCCGCCTGGGACAACGCGCCCTCTGCCTAGGCCTGGGTGGGTGCGAGGAGACTCGAGTGGGATCCTGGTGTGGGGCGCCCCTAGGAGTGAGGGGGTTTCCAGGCCAGAAGTGTGTACAGGGCGGGACCGGCCTCTTTCTCAGGTTCCAGTTACCTGCGTCTAGTATACTACAGTGCGGAAGGCTCCTTTGGGGGCCTGGGGTCTCCCCTTTCCTCTGACGGGCTGTGGGCGCAGAAAGGAGAATTCTGGTCTAGAAGAGAACATTTTCCTGGCCCAGGAATCGCCACTTTTCTAGGGCAAGGATGCCACTGTCCAAGAGAGGCCATGGGAACGGAGAAGCAGGGAGGAGGTTGAGAGTTGCTCAGGGAGGATCCCACAACCCCAGTCACCTTTCCCACAGCCTCCCCTGGTGGCTTCAGCTATTTCCCGCTAGGAGATGAGGAGAGAGCTGTGGAGGGACACATCATCGAGGTTGCTTGCTTTTACATGAGACACCAACACTTTACAAGGCACCAATCTGAGGGGAGGCCTACTCCATTCTGAAAGAGACAACCAGTTTCTCCTTCCTCTCCACCCACCAGAGCCCCACCCTTCTCATTACTTAATGTCTCTCTATATCCTCCAGACTATTCTGTAAGGTGTAGGTTCTCATCTGTGAGGCCACACTTTTCTGGAATGGTGGCTGATTTTGGGATCTGGTTTCCACCCCACTGGTTATGAAAAGAGCAGAAGCCTCCTGGGAGTGGAGCCTAGGGGGCCGGATGCCTGGGAGGGAGGAGTTGGGGAAGGGTGTGCCTGACTAATGAGCTCTGCTTGCTTTTGTGCAAGTCATGCCAAATGGCTGCTGGGGCCCTTCCCTTGCTCTTGGAAGGCCTGGTGACCACCCTGGTATGAGTCTTTTAGGTCAAGCAGCTTGTTAGGTTGGCCTAGGCAAATGCAATGCTTCCAGATCTGCCTTCCTGAGCCTTGTAGAGCTGAGATAGTGACTAGTAACCTAGAAAAGAGCTGATGGACCCTCAGATGAGAGGAAGAGATTGGGTGTACTCAGTTCTTTGGGTTCATGCTGAGCTTTACTCGCCATTTTCCTGTATTCTTGCCTCACCACCAAGTCATTCTTGCTTTTTCAGAGCCCTACCCTTCAGAAACACCAAGTTTTCAAAAAGTATGTTTTTTCACCATCTCTCTATTAAATTGTTGATGCTTTTAATGACATGGGGCTTTTGTACCCTTTTTTCCCAAATCTCTGCCCCCCCCCCCACAAAGTGAAAGAGAATGGTTTTCTAAAGAGAGGGAAAAAAAACTTTACTGTCACTGCCAACACAGTGGTTTATAAAGATCCTTCTAAGAGCCTGTCTGTGCATCTCTCTCTGTGATTGACTCCTGACTTTTTGTCAGGTTTCACTTTGCCTGAATAGTTGGATAGATCTCTGGAAATAGACTTTGCTCCATGGCTTCTCTTCTCTTAGGGAAATTCTGAGATATATCACCTTTAAACACAACTTGACATACCTGGAAGGTTGGCTCACAGTTGTATTAACCATCCTATCTCAGTCAAAAATGGCAAAAAAAGAGTGATGATCCTTTTCTTGGGTATGGAGACAGATTGGAGTATGAGCTGTTTGGGTTCAGGCATGGGGTACTGAAGATATCTGAAAACTGAAGGTGCTTTTATGCAGATTGACTGAATCTTGAATGAAATTGGAAGGAGCAGGCTGAATTTTGATAGACTGGGATCGTTATAGACTTCTCTATGCTGTTTGACTCAAGGAGTGGTCAACTTTTAGGAAAAATAACTATTATGCCTCTTAAGACCATAATATCTTATCATGAAAGGGACTTTAGAGACTTTAGAGCAAACCCTCTTTCTTTTTTAACAATGAGGCTATTTAGGCCTACAGGAAAAGACTTACCTAAGGGCATATGGTACCTGAACCAAGATGGGGGGGTCAATGTTTTCTGATGCCCATTGACAACCTACTCTGACCCAGTGATTGAGTTCTTGAGATTTGAGTTTTCTGTCTTGCCCAAAGCAGATTGCTCCATATTTTCAGGCCTTCGTGGTCCTCAGATAAAAGAAAATGGGCAATTAGGGCAAAGTGACCAACTTTGGTCTCCTGGCAAGATTTGGGAGTGTTACAAGGTATCTCCTGTTACTTTTTTCATTCTTCATCTCAAGGCTGAGATGTCCAGGTGCATACCCTAGTTCACTGAATACCAGCCAGTAACTTTAATGAAGAGAGGAAATTTTTCCTTTCTCCTTTTTCATTGGTGTGCTTTTGGTTATTTCTAGAGTTATAGAAAATAGTGAAGGGTGGTGGAAAACCAAACCCATTCATTCATATGAACCATGTACTACAGTGTATCCAGGGTTGGTTTTACTTTTTTAGCCAATTGTCTCTCCTGGTCAGCTCAATCTTCTTTAAATCTGTTAAAACATGCCTCACCTACCTCCCTTTCTTGGCATTCTTGAACTCTGCTTCTGTTTGCCAGTGTCCTGAGTCTTCATTAGTAGCCACAATGAAGATGCTTATTAACTGCTATCCGTACTTTCTGGTGATGATGGCAATGTGTGTGTGTGTGTGTGTGTGTGTGTGTGTGTGTGTGTGCGCGTGCGCGCGCATGCACATGTGCAGTTTTTTCCTTCTTCCTATGCTCTTTAACTTTTTTTCTTTTAAGATCTCAAAGGATTTGGGGCTCTTTTGGATTCACTAAAAATGATTGTTTTGAACTTTCAAGCTGTCCTTGAGTTTTTGGTTTCGCTCTTTAGAATTTACTAAGTATTAGAGTTGGAAAGGATCTTTACAACTATAAAGTCCAACTCCTTTTATTCTATAGATGAGAAAACTGAGACCCATGAAAGGAAGACACTAATCTAGAGTGATATAACGTGCAAGTTGCAAAGGTAGGACTTGAATCTAGGTCTTAGAGGGTCACTGGTAGTAAAACCTCTTTGATTTGCTTGTGTTTTAGCCTTAGATCAATAGGTCAGGGAAAAAGTGATTAAGTGGCCATTTGATTGGTCCATCAATGTGAGCAGACATAGAGTCCAACTCCTTAAAGTATTTTAAGGCTTTGGAGTTTGCATTCAGCTAAACTTTAACAGGGGCTGTGTGGACTCTCCGTTCTCCAGCCATTCCTAGCATTGCTTGAACCATTCAAGTGGCACTAAAGTGGTACTTGGTAAATAAGAGATAGAATCTCAGTCTTTTAACCCTTGAACCAGCCTTACCTGCAGATGTCAGGGTGGGGAAAGGAATCAGGAATGGCCCGGCAGGGATGAAGAATATATGACCTTCTGATTTTAAGATTGTTCTTTTTAAAATGCCAAAAGACATTTACATTCCACATTTACTAAGTTTCACATATACCCTTGTTAGAAAAAAAAAAATAAAAATAAAAAAAAAATAAAATGCCAAAAGAAGGCAAGAAAAGCTTCATCTTTCTCTGCTATACTCCTTTAAATAAAAGGATGTTCTATGTAAAATTTGGATTCAGTCAAAAGGCCACACATAAAGGACTAGGAAGGCCACAAGTTTCCTTAAGGCCACAAGTTTCTTAGCCCTGGATAGAAATAGAGTAGGAAATATTTTGGGGATTTCCTTTAGGCTTGTCTTTGAACAGCCCTCGGGGTATGGAGAGGGCTGGAAGACCTTTGTGAGACCAAACCTCTGAGGCACCAACTAATCTATATTCTTTAGTGTTAGGCTCTGTGAGTCCGTGAGAGAGATAGTATTGACCATTAATCTGCCAACTTTCCATTGTTTTCTAGCTGCCTATAACAGTAACTTGTTTTAAGAGTGTTGTACTTAACTTTTCTCTTGCCTTCTCCTCTCATCTAACTGTTTTACTAAATGGTGGAGCTGGAAGGGACATTTAGAGGTCATCTGGTCTATCCGCCTGCCTCCAAAATTTTCTCTGAATGAAATAGGATGATAATTACAATTATACTGATCTCTGTTCTAATAGTGTTTAGAAACAGCCTGTCTTAGGTTCCTTTGTATCTTCCTGGGAGTCCCCTCCACTGGAATTTCTAGATTCATGGTCCCCAGAGGGGAGAAGATTTTTGGGTACCAAAACTACCAGTATTGAGCCTTTCATAACTAGAGGTGCTGAAAACTGGCATCGATACAGGTTGGGAATAGTCTGTCTCCGATTCAAAGATAGAACTGAGTTTTATCATATGTCTTTTTCCTAATTCAAAGTCTTTTCTTGCTCCTATCCCACCATATTATTCTGACTTTAACGCAAAACAATAATACAAAGGTGGTCTCCTTTGGGGAAGTCTATTGGTCAAGTGAAGGGAGTGGCCTTTTCATGATTGACTGGCTTTGCTGTTTATCCTTTCTCCCATTTCATGCTTGATAGAGCTGAGAAATTTTTCAATTCTAGGTTCTAATTTGTGGTATAGGAGTTGTCACTTTGGAGAGTTCGTTCAAGATTCCATGAATTTGGAAGGTGGGAGTTGGGAAATGGAAAGTAGCACTGAATTGATAATTTTTCTTCTAATTCCATGTGAGAATAACCTCCTTGTTGCCTTAGAAAGTTATCTAAGTGAAATGGGCCTTTAGGCAAGTCCTTTCTTCAGGCCCTTAAGTCTCTTATGAGGGAGCTCTGTCAGTAATAAGTAAGTAAACCCTAGGAACTTTTCCAGTACCAATGTTCTTGAGAAACTTGAGCCTCTTATTTTTATGTTCATTCCTTCAGACATTCTTTCTTTGACATCTGAGCACCTTCTATGTACCAGCAATGATAGGAGTACAAAGTTGAGTAGTGCATGTTAAAATGTATCTTCTTGTCCCCCCCCCCTCCACTTCTGGAGTGCTGTTTCTTCCTGAGTACTAAGTTCAGAACATAGTGTTTCTAGCTTGGGAGTTCGTTTGTTTCATTAGTAGATCTGACAAGACTCTTTGGCCATTTCTTCTTGATCCTATAGAGGGAAAAAGGTCTCCTTACTGAAGAAATAAAAAGTCCCAAGTGAGATTATATTATGAAAGACATGGGCTGACTGAAGAGCTTTGGACAAACACCAAAAGCTTCATAGGTTTCCCTGCTTTTTGTCTGACATTTCCCAATGCCTGCCTGTTTGACAGTAGCATAGACCCACTGCAATTCTGCTGAAAGGCTAGGAAGCTATTAGGTTATGTTTCAGTTTTTCTTTGAATATGATATATATGGTAGATATTAAAGTAGTTCATGGGCATAAACAAACCTCATAAGATTTCCACCACCAGTGAGCTGAGAACTGGCTATAGTAGGGTACAGCATTTCAAAGGCATTTGTATTTAGGGCAACCCTGAGCATTTCCAGCTTTAAGTTTCCCTTTAGCTGATTGTTATGGATGGTTTATATTTCTTACAGAAGTGTTTTGAACCAGAGAACAACTGAGCTGGCCTCAAACCTTCTAGTTCAGCCTTTATGTTTTGGGTACCAAAGCTTAGAAAAGGGACAGAAGTTGAGTGAACTGGTTATATGGCCAGGACTAAAACCCAACTTGGCTGGTCCTCAGGATAGGAACTTTGAATGCCTGTCTTCCAAATGGCATGCACTGCGCTGCTCTGTGCTTGGAGATGACTTGACCATTGTTTTATGGCCATGGAAAGAGCAACTCAGTAGATTTCAGGGGATTCTTTGTATGGAGATGATTCAGGCCCTGACCTTATTTAAGGAACTCTTTGTAGCAATTCCCAGGAAGGTAAGTGTTCTTCTTTGGCTCTGAAGGGTGGTGGAAGACATGTGTGGGTTGAAGGGAGGTGAGGAGAAGAAATTAGTCACATTTTCCTGCTTGAGACTAGGCCCTTTTATCCTAGGAGTTGTTAGGGAGTAGTTATTTCTTCTCTTTATTCATAGCCAGAAGGATTAAACAGCTTTTTTTGGTATGACATAAAGTTGGTAATAGTATTGAAAGAGAATTTAGATTTTCTAATTCACAAGCTAATTGTCTATCACTGGACTTGCCTGCCTTGAAAGGATGACTCTTTTCACCCAGGGGGCACAGGCTTCCAAAGAATTGGCTCTTTAGTGCTTGTATTATCAAGATGATCGCAATGGAATTCCCCTAAATAACTTCTGCTGTAGCAGGTTTTAGTGAGTGGGTGACTAAGTTATTCTGGGGACCTCAGATGACTTTTTTCTCTTCCTGTAGTCCCCTTACCCAAATTCCCTGGTTTCTCTTTGTGCTTTTAAATTTTGAGCTTTGATATCTTTGAATTTTGTCTCATTGCTCCAGCATGACTTTTTCCTTGAATTAAGAGAATATTATGGAATTTTCCTTTCCTATGTGGTGACAATATTTGCTGCTGTAGTAACTATTTGAATACCAACTGGGGTCTCCTTTCCTCAACCATTGTCGCTTACTTCTAAGTGCTTGTAGGCCAAATTTGAGGCAGGTAGGTAACCCCAAAAAAAGGATATTTCAAGCCTTCATAGAAAAGGAACATAGAGTATTATTGAAAAATCAAAGAATCTTGCACCAATTTGCATGAACTCAAATCTTAGCTCTGTAACCAGTTAGTTCTGTAGGCTTGGGCAAGTTACTTATGCACCTCATTTCTCTGCAAAGTGAAGATAATAATGGTACCTATCTCATAATGTGGTAAGAATTACATGAGGCAATTCATGTATAGTGCTTAGAAAGGTGCCTAATAAGGCATAAATGTTAGTTACCCTAATTATTTGTTAAAACCTCATACCCAACCTATATGTATTAGGTGGGATGGTTAAGAAAAAAAGACAGGAAGTTGTATTCTCACAATTTATTAAGTAGCTATTATATACTATTTACTGTGATTATATAAATACATGAATGGAGGTTACAGTTGATACCATTGAAGATCTCCTACTTAATTGATAATTTAGGGCTAACTCACTTTAAAACACTTTGAAAAAACTGTAGACTTTGCCTAATACTTTCTATAGATTTTGAGAAGAATGAGTTTGCTGAGACATGAATAGGCTTTGAAGAATGAGGACTCATGGGGTCAGTGGCTATTCTGAATGGGAGAGTGATGTGGTTTTGCTATATGAGTATAGCCCAGGTGGTCTTAGGCCAATGCCCTCTTGAAAATGAATTTGTATAAAATAAAGAAAAGGTTGAGGTGCTGATTGATTGTTTCAAAGAGAGACACAGAGATGTACATGTAAGTATAGACCAAGTTGCCCTTTCTAGGGTTAGTTGATGTCAACAGTCCTTTTTTAATTGGAAATCTTCTGTAAGGGAACTTTGGGGGAGACTGTACCTGTGTTTACAGAATTGGGTTAATTAATTTAAAACAAATTTTCTTTATTGCCCAAGTAGGTATGTGAGAGGGTCCTTCCTTCACGCTTCTAAATTAGCTAAACCAAGTAATAGAGTTAAGTGATGACTTTAAGTCAGCAGCCTAGAAACAGCTTTCACTTCTCCCAGTGGCTTTGCTATGAGGTCAGGTATTTGGGAAAGCGTGGAGATGAAGGGAACATTTCTAACTGTGTGGTTGTGATAGGTGAAGGAGTATGGCATTTTCTGACCAGCACCAAGCTGCAGCATCTGGTCCTTGAATTTGAAGAAAGAGCCTTTTGGACAACTTTTTAAAGCACAACCTTTGGCTGTGTATGATGATAGAGACATTATATATTATGCTCTTTTCAATGGGCTTGTTTTGGGATAAGGTAAGCATTGACATAGCTCCCAGGCTACGGGTATAGTTAAAGTCTCTGCATCTGCTTAGTACTACTGTATTGCCAGTTAGTTCTTATGATTAGTGCTTTGAAGACTGAAATTTCTTCCCATCCATGGCAATGCTACATTGTGGGACTCCGATAGACACTTTGTGTGGCCAGGGTTTTAATCAAGGCCTAACAAAAAAAGAGTTGAGACATGAGAATCCAGTTACACGAAAATAAAATATTATCTGAAAAATATTTTTCTGGGTATATGTTGTGAAAGTGACAGGGGCCAAGGCTTAGGAGAGTGAATGAGGCAAACCTGATAGGATTGTTCAACATTTCCTTCCTTCTCTTTGGTTCTAGCCTCCCTTATAAACCTGGGAAGGACTAAATTTTGTTTTTTTCAAGTTAAGTATTTTTAGATAAAGTTCCTGATCTTACTTTCTTGATCTAATGTTCCATACACCCTCACCTCCCCCTGGTACAGTCCTTTTTCAGAAATCTCAGCCTGGTCATTTGATGAAGTACACCAAGGGGCTCTTTCTTACCTGTTGTAGTCTTTAACTGAGGTTTACTAATAAGTGGTATGGAGCTGAAAGGTGAGGGTCAAGGTAGCAGCCGATTTAGGTGTCATTATTTAAAGTGTACAAATGTTTGCTATCTTCAAAAGTTTTTAGTTAACTAAATTCCTCTCCAAATATTCTTTTTTTTTTTTTTTTTTTTTTGTGACACATTCTTACTTTGTCGCCCTCAGTAGAGTGCTGTGGCGTTATAGCTCACAGCAACCTCACACTCTTGGGCTCAAGCGATTCTTTCATCTCAGCCTTCCAAGTTGCTGGGACTACAGGCGCCCACAACACCCAGATTTTTTATATCTAGTTCAGGCTGGTATCGAACCTGTAAACTCAGGTAATCCACCTGCCTCGGCCTCCCAGAATGCTGGAATTACAGATGTGAGCCACCACGCCTGGCCCAAACATTCTTGTAGATACTTGTAGGAAATTAATTCCCTTATTGAAAACAAAAGTCACATAATTCTTTGCCTGTGAATCTTCCTTTTCTTCAAAATGAAAATATCAGAAATAGGCGGCACCTGTGGCTCAAAGGAGTAGGGCACTGGCCCCATATGCCGGAGGTGGCAGGTTCAAACCTAGCCCTAGCAAAAAACTGCAAAAAAAAAAAAAAAAAAAAAAAAAAAAGAAAGAAAATATCAGAAATACATAAATGAAATGGAGCAAAGCCTCCTTCCCCAGATTCCTTATTCCTCTTGGTGCCTGGTGGATCTAGAATACATTTGGTGGGAACATCTGCCATTTTGCTTCAGAGTTGTGCTATACTTCTCTGCTTTATGTATTTAGAGAGCTGCTGTAGCAGGGCCTGAGGTGGGCCTGGGGAAAGTCTAACCTATTTGCCTTTCTCTCTGCCATACTCTGGGCATTTTCCTAAGGTTGGGAGTTTGTCTACTGGCCTTAGGCCAGTTGCCAGAGGAAACCGATGACTAAAGCCTTCCTCCCTGCTACGTCAGCTTCTGGAACCTTTCCTGATGATTCCCTACCATTCAAATATGCCTTATTTGG
Organism: Loris lydekkerianus; assembly: GCA_963574355.1. NCBI lineage: Eukaryota > Metazoa > Chordata > Mammalia > Primates > Lorisidae > Loris > Loris lydekkerianus. The sequence goes on along the minus strand of CAUYPK010026703.1, from coordinate 5,967 downwards.
CTATTTTCTTCCTTGGGCCGCCTAAGTGTCCCCATTTCAACCAGTCTCTTGTTTTTCTTTGGTATAGGGAATGCCTTCTTCAAGTTTATACATTACCAACTGCAAATGTTTCTTTTCTACTTGTTTAGAGCCCCAAGGCAGGGAGCAGTAGGGAAAGAGAAAGGAAGATGGGAGAGCTCTGGAATGTCTGTGATTTCTCCACCATCCTTTCTTATCTCTCCTTGCCCTATTGACCCTACCTAATCACCCACTCTAGCTGCTTGCCTAGATCTCTGAGAGCCTCAGAGTAGTATTGTTTGGCCCCCAAAGGCTCAAAGTATAAAGGTAGGGTGGAGCTAGGGTTCTCAGCATTTGAATCTATTCCCCTGGAGTAGGTAAAACCTTCTAGTTGGTAAACCTAGTTCTTTGTGGGGGTGCCCTGTTGTATGGCTAGGCTTCCTAACTTGGCTTTCCTAAGTGGGCTGGGTCCAAGGTCGCTCTTCCTCTCGTTCCTAGTCCTGAGCTTTCTAATCATAGGTTAGACGAGCTGAGCTTTTGACACTTACAGCATGGGGCACCAGTCTGGATGTATTTTATTTTATTTTTGTAAATGTCTTTTAGTAGAAATGGTACAATAGAAAGAGTAGTGGACTGAATCAGGATATCTGGTTTTTAGTCTCTGCCTGTGTGACTGTGGGCAGGTCATTTTCATGAGCCTCAGTTTTCTTTTCTGTAGAGACATTGACTTTTTATGACATTATGATTGTTTCTAGTCTTTAAGAGTATAGTAAGGAGTTCTTGGAAATACTTGTAGCAGAATAGAGGGAAATAACTATTTGAAGAAGTTGCCCTCTCCCCTTTAGAATGGCATTGAGGGTGTTTTTTTCTCCCCCACCAATCAATATGTAAGCAGACCCCTCTATTTCAGTGAGCTCTGCTCTGGAGGTATTGGATCTTCCTACCGTAGAGCTTGCTGGAGGGATCCTGGCTTGGAGAGACAACTGTTGACTGAATGGCTTGGGTGGGGCCTTGAAGTCTAGCCTGAAGACTACAGTTGCTGGCTAATTTTGGTCATTGGTGACTCAAGAAAGAACACAAGACCCTTGGATCAGTCATTTTTCCATCAAGAAAGTGGAAGAACAAGAAATAAACCAAAACTGAGTGCAAATGATATTTGACTTCCTCTGTCTCTTACCCCACAACATCTCTCTCAGTAGGGCTGTGAAATTGCTTCTGGCTAAGTCTTAAATTGCTATGCACCTCTTCCCCTTCCTCTGTCTGAGTCATCGGTGTCTATGTTGGCCTTGGATGGGGAAATCTTGGTGATGTGGGCTTGGGTGGAGTAAAAGGGAAGAATTTCTAGCCAAGGAAACTGCCACACACTAAGTGTTAGGCTTTCAACTGATTTTGAATTTTGTGAATGTGTCTTCCTTTGATGTAAGACCTATATATCAAAGGAGAGGGATTTCTGAATTTCCTGTGAGGACCTGCTGGGCCGATAGGGTATAAGTAAGTTCCTGGGGATGGTGTACCCTTGGCTGGATCTATTTTTACTCCTTCTTCTCTTCCTTATTCTCCTCTTTTGCCTCCTATTCCCTTCCAATTATTGCCTATTCCCTTCCAATTTTTGCCCATGCCAGATCTCAGCCATATAGAAGTTGGCTATGAATATGAATCTCACTTGCTCTGAGCCCCCTGGAAGGAGGACAGGATATAAGTCTTAACATGTGTTTTCCATCCTTTAGAAACGAGTTCCTAGGTAGTTTAATCAGAGAAGGCTTAGTTGTGTAGGGCTGGGCAATACTGTTGGGAGGAAGATTTTTTCCTAGCATTGAGCTATAATGGTCTCTGGGCTATGCAGGGCTTGCTGCTGGAAGCAGCTGCCTTGCTAGTAGTTCCTCATTCTTCCTAGGTGATTGGCTATGCCATAATTTACTTAGCCATTCTCTTTTCAGAAGGCATTTAGATTACTCTCAGCTTTTGCCAATATTTATAACACTGCAGTGAGTGTGAAGAAGGGAAAATCTACACCCATTAGCATGGCATGTAGAGAGGGGCCTTTGGTACCTGGCTCCATTCTATCTCCCTCTCCCATTTATTCCTACATTTACACTATGCTGTAGCATTGTGTGAACAAGATTACTCAAGTAAGCTATACCTTTAAAAGTTGTAAAAGAAAGCCATTATTCTTCTGCCTTTTTTTTCATTAGCATCTGCTTTTTCTTTCAGCTTAAAATGTCAGGTTCCTCTTCTTCATCTCTCCTAACTTCATGTCACCTGCACTGGAAACTTTCTTTAAATAGTCCAATCTTCTGCATGCCTTCTGTACTTGGTAAGAATTTCAGTTATGATACTTAGCATGTGCTATCTGGGCTCCCAGGCTTTCTCTTTCAGTAAATTTGTGGATTTTAAAACTTCTAGCTCCCCTACCTCAAAAAGGGGCCATTCTCCAGTTAGAGGGTATTAGGAATGGGAAACATTTGAAGAATATTTAATCTGTGATAGACATGGTGACAGAGGAGCAGTAAAAATGTGTACAAGAGATCCAACAGTGTCAGATATGCACCTATTAGGGCATATTAGGCACTAATAATAGAGAAAATACATTGAGAAGGGGAGACAGTACATTAGCACCTTTAGGAAGGATAGGCCTGAAAATAATTATAGAGACAGCATAGCTGGCTCTGACTTACTGAGAATTTCGAATTTCTTAAACCATTCCAAATCTTAGTTTGTTATCTTTGGAATGGAAAGAGTACCCTAATTCCTAGTATTATGATAAAGATTCATTCAGTGTACTAAGGCATCTGAAAGTGATCTGTGAGGTGTAAGGCACAGAGAAGGGAGGATAGGTCCATGACACTTTAATTTTTTTTTTTTCCAGTTGGCCTCTTGAGGTTCTGTCCTATGTGTTTCCCATCAAGCCTCTGAGTCCAGAATGCCAGTGGCAGTTTCTCTGAACCTTGCATAGTTACCCTACAGCCTGATTCTTTTTAGTAGGTGGTATTCAGGGAAGTACTGTCTACCTACTCGCCTGATCAGTATGGCTCCAACTGGTCCCAGCACAGCCCTACTCAAGAATGGCTTCAAGTGGCTGGGGAGGGAGATACTCCCTTCTCCTTAGTTCTCTAGCCCCAGATAAGTGCTACTAGAGTAGAAGTTTCCTAACATTCCTTTAGCTGGAGGTAGACATATTTATAGTAGTTGCAGTTAAACTTCATGCATTTCAGGTCTTCTGGTTTCAAGCATATCATTCACTGTTGGAAGGAGAGATTTTCAAATATGTCACTGACTATACATTCTTCAGAGACCTGTCCATCCCACCTATCTTGGGCTAATAGCTTGTAAAGTCTTTGGATGGAGATTCTCCATCTAGTGTGCTTATGTTTTCACCACATACTACCCAAGGCCTCTTGTTGCTGTCTTGGCCATTTTCAATCCCCACTCAACCTCAGGATTCTATGTTTTGTAAGCAAGCAAATAGCCTGAGCCTGTGGAAGATCTACTGGTCAACTATAAAGCAAAAAAGGAGAGGGACTTGCTTAAAGTAGAAGCTAGTCTTGAAGCCAGGACTCTCGTAAATATAGTATTCTTTTCATTATGTCAGTCTAGCCCACTAGTATCTAAACTTTATAAGAATAGATATCATTGGGTGGTGCCTGTAGCTCAGTGAGTAGGGTGCTGGCCCCATATACTGAGGGTGGTGGGCTCGAACCCGGCCCTGGCCAAACTGCAATGAAAAAATAGCTGCATGTTGTGGTGGGCACCTGTAGTCCCAGCTACTCCGGAGACTAAGGCAAGAGAATCGCCTAAGTCCAAAAGCTGGAGGTTGCTGTGAGCTGTGATACCACAACACTACCAAGGGTGGCAAAGTGAAACTGTCTCAAAAAGAAAAAAGAAAATAGAGATTGTTTCCCACTACCCATTGTATCCATAGTACCTAACACAGTACCTGGCATAAAGTAGGTGCTCAACAAATATTTGTTGAATAGATGTGTATTGTCGAGTTGGATTCCTTTAGCTATGTCTACCAGTGAGCCAAACAACAATTCTGGTAGTCCACTAGAAACTACCTAATGTGAACCTAGCTGGTCTCTGGCAGAGTAGAGGAGAGTAGTGACAGGGAATGCAAAAGCATTGTTCCTCTTGTGCACTTGGGAGAGCCTGTTTATCTGTGAGTAGCCAGCTTGTTCATAACCAAATTTCACTCCCTTTCCCCAATGTCTTTACATAAGGTGTTCATGCCAAGGGGTAATATCCAAATGAAAGCTTTCAGTGGTTTCTAACAGGCAGCCATGTAATCATTTCTATCTGTCCTTGTGAAGTAGCCCAGAGTTTGGCTGTAGAGTACATATTTGAGGCCTTACTCAGTTTTATTTTTATTATTATTATTTTTTTTTTTTGTATATGCACTGCTCATTATGGCATATCCAGCAGGAAGGGCTGCATTGGGCAATTTAATCTGGAAGCATTGTGCCCTTGAAGTTTGGAGATGGGATTAGCCCCTGTGCTCAGAGGTGGAAAGAACCAGGTACAGATCAAGGAATATGGTAGGGAGATCCTGGAAATCATCATGTTGGCACAGCATTTGATAGGGATACTTAAATAAAGAATGACTTTACTTTACAATTTTAGATTTCCTTTTCATTATGAAATTAATACATATTTGCTGTGAGAAATGAGATGGCACTGAAAAATATAGACTCCCTGTCTTCTGTTCCTGACTCTACTTTCCAGAGAGAACCATTATTAACTAGTTGGTTATGTGAATATAACTTTTGCTCAGATGCACTTATATATACCCTTAAACACATATGTAGTACAAATCCATATTTGTCTGAAATTTTTTTTTTAAACTTAGTATGCTATGGCCATATTTTTATGTCAAATCAGATTTTAGCCTATATGGGTTCATTAATAAGCAGATTGACAAATGGGAAGAACACTTAAAAACCAACACAGAAAAAAGGCCCATCCTCTTCATTAAGTGTAAAATGAAAAGGACATTGTGAGGGCTTGCCTGCCTGAGAGGGAAGGCTTTCTGAAGAGGTGGGGGTTTTGGACGCTTGTGTTTGGATGAAGGATCATGAGAGCTGTTCCCCTTTCCAAGCTCAACAGGCCCCACCTCTAGAGATTATTGTGAATTCACCTGTATCTAAGTGATTTTAGTGAAGTGATTGGTGGCAGAAAGCCACTTTCTTGTACTTAATGTGGCCCCCTCTCTGCTCTGTGGTTTTACCAGTTTGGGATAGTTTAATTCTAGTACCTGACTAAGAAGTTTACTCCTCTTGACTGCTAGAGTTGTCTGAAGTGAACAAAAGAAGCCATCTGCATGTATATGTGTGTTGGTGGGAGACACATGCCTTTCCAATCTTCCCCAAAGAAGAGCAGTGGGAAGACCTGTCACTTGTCAGTGAAGGTGGATTAAAACCCCCCAGGGATATATACATACCAGGAATCTTGTCTAGGTGATAGAAAAATGGAATTTTTAAGAGCATTCAGCCATAGCTGAGCTATACCAGTTGAAGAGTTTAGGAAGATACTGATATAGAAAATCTAAATAAACATATGATGTATTTTGAAAAAAATTCTAATCTTGTAGCTGGTGATCTCAGTCTTAGAAGCTTTATAGCTTGAGGGTATTGGTATTGATCTTTTTGTAGGAGCCAGGCCAGGAGAGAAGAAGCAGAAGCAGAATTACCAGAAATGCTGGCTTTCTCATTTCCATTCATGAAAGGCTCTATCCTTCTCTTTTTAGTTCCCAGACTTCCAAAGTAGGTGTAGCACAGCTTCTGCTTGCAAGGTATTTATTTATTTATTTATTTATTTATTTATTTATTTATTTATTTATTTTTTATTATAGATAAAAATATGCACCATAGATGTGGCCCGACCCATTACCCTCCCTCCACCCAAACCTCCCCCCTCCCTTCCCCTTCCTTGGTCCTTTCCTCATAGTCTTGTGGTATAGTTGGGTTATAGCCTTCA
>CAUYPK010026699.1:0-54126 GCA_963574355.1 Loris lydekkerianus | reverse complement strand
GTATGTTTTTCCATTTGTTAAAATCTTCAGCTATTTCTTTTCTGAGTTTCATAATTCTCTTTATAGAGATCTTTCACATTCTTTATTAGGTAAATTCCCAAATATTTCAACTTTTTTGGCACAACTGTAAAGGAAATAGAGTCCTGGACTGGTTTTTTTTTTTTTTTTTTTTTTTTTTGGCTTGGCTATTATTGGCATATATAAAAGCTACTGATTTGTTGAGTATTGATTTTGTATCCTGAGATACTACTTTATTCCTTGATCACTTCTAAGAGTTTTATAGTTGAGTGCCTGGGGTTTTCTAGTCATAAAGTCATATCATCTGCAAAGAGTGAAAGCTTGACCTTCTCTGACCCTATTTGTATACCCTTGATCACCTTCTCTTGCCTGATTGCCATGGCTAAGACTTCAATTACAATGTTAAAAAGCAGTGGAGACAATGGGCAACCTTGCCTGGCTTTGTTTCAAATAAATAGACATCTGATATGAATAAGGGCAGATAAGGAAAAGGTGATAAAAGCATCTGGAACATTCCAGAATTTATCTGCAGGGCTCAGAGGTGGGGACAACACATCCAGAGCACGCATATGCAAGTCCACATCCAGATCTCCATTTCCAGATAGGCTGGATGTGCAGGGTTTAGGTACAAGTGACAATGCTAGTGAATGGATGTCATGGGCTGTGTTTGCTGCTGTGATTACAGGGTATGGGGGAACAAGAAATACTAAGTCGTGAAGGGGTGGGGGGTGGAGGCACAGTTTATGGCATATGTGAAGTTTGTCTGGGATCTGAAAAATTTGGATTTTATACATCTTGTCTCTCAGTTGCCCTGTCTGGGCAACTATGGCAGACCTAGTTCACCTGTATTAGGGAAAGAAGAGGCTGTTCTAAACAGAAGTTCACTTTCCAAATTGATTCTTTTTGATCCTGTGCTGGAAAGAGTGTGCCATGTGGTGACCACAGTCATGGATTCATCCTCCAGTTACCCATGTTTATTGCATTGGCAAAAGTACTTAATCATTCTGGGCTTCAGTTCCCTCATCTGCCAAATGAAAATCCCATTGCCATTTACTTGAAAAGGCCTGATGTCTTTTAAGAGTGAATAGAATATGTTTAGCTTAGTGCTTAGCACATGCTAACTCTTCCGAAATGTTCGCTAGATAAAAACAACACTAATAATACTAGTACTGATAAAAATTGAGTACTAACGTAACCACCCTCTAAGTGTCATTCAACAAACAACAACAAAAAACCTTTTACTCCCATATTTCTGTAAAACTGTGCAGCAGCAAAAAGACTGGCACTTACAGATGGTTCCAGAGTTTAGGGAGACATGTAGACGCTCACTGACTTAGGGCAACTCGATCAGATCTGGCCATTCATTCCCTCGCTTCAGAAATGAAGGGACTTAGGTCAAGAGGAAGAAAGTGACCTGCTCTAAGACAGCAAAACTCCAAACCCAGAATTCTTACTTGACGTGCAGTTTCCCTAATTAGCAACTATCAATATAGACGCAGACAATGGCTACGCCTGCAGCCCACCTGCAACATCTTTCTGCCGTCAATTGTCTAAGGCACACATGCTTCTCCCCGGAATCCTTCATGAACACAGTCACAGAGCACAGAAAGTGAGTTCCGCAAGTGCACATTAAGATTTAATATGTTTACAAGTGGGGGAAGAGCCAAATAAATTGAGAAACTGTCTCAGGTTCCGTTAGCAAAACGCCAACGTCCCTTCTAAGACACAGCTGTTTTTGTTCATTTTCTGTTACCGTTCTGTTTTCCATCAAACTAGTCTGTCCTGATTTTAACTCTGCCGTATTCCAGCTCTCAGTGTGTAACCAAAATTTTCTTTCTAATTGTACTTAATAGCTCTAAAAATTGGGTACTCTTTGGTAATTTTTATTTATTTATTTATCATGACCATGTTTAACTTTATGTCCTTGGAAATGTTTGTTATCGGGATTTTAACCTCCTTGTTTTATCATCCCAATACCTGAGACATGTGGGCGGCTTTTTATGGACTAATATTTAACATATATGCATAGTTTCTAAGTTATGGAGGGAAAACAAATAAAAAAATTGCTAGAGATAGAAGAAGGTAGTTTATGAACATATAAGGGGCAGACATTTTATGTAATGAAAATGCACAGACATCGTGGATATATAAATTAAAACAAATAGATATAATTGTTAATCCAAAATATGGGGGTAACAATAAATAAAAAATTTAAAATAATCACATTTGGGGGAAGTATGTTCACCAGTACATGAAAACAGGGATACAAATTTCGGAAGTACTTTTAGAAAGCTGTGTGGCAGCATCTTTTACACTTAAAATATATCTATATTTAAATTAATAAATTTATTTTCATAATGGCTACACTTGACAAACATTCAGATGTTTCTCTCCCATCTTTCAGCTCTAACCTGCCCCCTCCCCTTATCCTCACTGGGAAAGTGGAAAAGTTAAAAAAAAAAAAGTATGTTTCCTGTTTTCTTTAAAGAAGCAAGAATAGTCCCTGTGAAAATGATTGCTCTGGTGTACACATTGTAATCCACGCTCAAAATGCAGGAGCTGTGGATTGGGCTTTCCCAGTCTTTTATGTTTATTTCCTTTTCTCTCAGGTGTTCTGAGCAACTGTAAATAGACTGTGTCACTTGTTCCTCCAAAGGATTTTATATGGCCCGCTGCCTTCCTCCTATCTGTCGCTGGCATACATAATGCTACCTATTAAGCTAATTTGTTGTGGTCCTTTGGTATAATTAATAAGCAATAACCATGCTGTTGTTTGAGGATGCTAAAATTTTAATGCCCTCTTCTTATCTGTCACCCTTGAATACTGAGCAGCTTAATGATTCCAGAGAGTCATGAAGTAGCCAGGACCCTTTTTAGCTTTATTGTTATTGCCAACTCTACCCTAGTTTTGACGGTTGTATTAAACCACTTCAGATAATTGGGATAGTTACAGGCACCAGGTACGAAATCGTTATGACACAAATGTGAATACAAGGTGATTACATTTATTGCCTGTGTCTTCACAATTAGAATGAGAAATATAGGAGATAGAATTGTCCTTAGCTTAAGCCTTCCTGGCTCTTAAGTTAATTCAATACCCTAAAGTCTCCTAAAGTTTCATTTTGATTTCATTAGTGGACAGAGAAGTTTAGGCCACCTCCAAACGAGCCCATTCCCTGTAGTCTGGAGCAAAACAACAGTATAATGACTCATTGAATGTGTACTCACTGAGCACATCACATTATGTGCTTGCCCCTTCCTGAGAACCGAGGACATAGTCTCTACTTTTATGTAGCTCAGAAAAAAAAAATCAATGGCTCTCAAAATTGGAGCTAGTGTTGAAAGGTAGTTCAAGGAGCTAGTTCAGATCCTCACTGAATGTTTAATTAGCAAACCCCAAAACTTTATCTAATGAATTTTCAGCCTGAGATCAGACATCTCAGTGATGGAGACATCTTTGTCTCTAAATCCTTCCAATTCTTTATTTTTTGTACAGATTGGATTATTGAAATACTTTGTGGACTACAGTGTTCTTTATTGTCCTTACAGTTTTCTTTAGATAACTCTAAGAAATCACACAGGAATGTCCAGTTGTCATGCAAACCTTGTTTTCCAAGTTCTTGTTATTTTTCTCTTTATTGTACAGTGGGGTTTTGACTCTCTTTAGGACTCTTTACATTTGAGTCTGTATGTTTTTCTGTGAGTCCATACAGCCTCTAAAGGCTGATATCTAAAATGGAATTCAGCTGCCTTGGCGAGATTTTGTCAAGAGGGACTATAAGAGTATCATTGTCACATCACGTGTTCAAGATAGTTGATGTTGTTCTTATTGTTATAACATAGACCTTTTCACATTAGAATCAATGGGGGAAAATCAGTATATAAACAGGTGACATAGAAATGAGTCTGGCATGGGCATCCCCTCAACTGAGCAATGAGGCAATGCAGAGTGGGTGTCCTGAAAACCCACATGGGGAGAAGTAGCTTTGTGGGAGTGTCAGGGGCACCTTCCCTGGGGCCTTAACACTGGGATCCACTGCAAAGATTTCAGTGAATAGAAAACTTTTGAAAATGTTGGATATCAAAAGTCGAGGTAGAAAGGCTCCTTTAAATTACCCCCAAATAGAAAGTGCAATGTGCTGATCCCCAAGGATGTTCCAGCCTACCCGTAATCCAGACGTGCTGATGATGTCTTGACCAAACAACAAGAGCAGATTGTTATTTTTTTGGGAAAAAAAAAAATATTATGGGAGTACAAATGGTTTTGGTTACATGGATGGTGTTGATAATGCCTGAGTCAGGGTTGTGAGTGTGCCTTCACCCAGGAGGAGTGCTCATCACACCTGCTCAGGAGTTAGGTAGGTTTTTACCCATCCCCCTTCCATTTGATTTCCAATCAACTCTGCTCCTCTGTGTGCACATGTGCTCATCGGTTAGTTCCAGTTCAACAGTGAGTATATGTGGGGTTTGCCTAAAGAATGGACAAGCAGATTCTATTTATTAACTATTGCTCTTTTCTGGCAGTGCTGAGTTAGGGGAAGTTAATATTCCATAGAGAAAACTGAAAATGACTTTCCAGAAAAAAACAAACAAACAGAAAACAGTTCCAATGAAAAAAATACCTAAGATATATATTCTATGCTTATATTTTGCCAGGATTGTACTAAGAGTAATAGGTACTTATTTATTTTTATTTTTTTTTATTTCCTGCACAGACACTAGCAGAGAAGAGTTACTACTATCACTATTTTATAGATAAGAAAACACACGGGTTTAGAGAAGGCATGTAGCTTACCAGGTTCCAAAACAAGCAAGTGGTACCACAGGGTGGGAACTCAGAGGCTTGACACCATCACATGATACTAACACTGTGCCCTGCACGGCCAATCAACAGCCAGGAGTCGATATGATTTCATTACCTTTCAATTTAGCTGAAATTAGTTTTGACACTGAATTATGGCTTTAGGCTGATTGGAAGGTTTCTGCCAAAGGAAAACAAAATTCCTCCAGAGGTTGATAAAGTGGTTTTACATTGGCCGTCTTGATTCATATGTGCTACACAAATTTGTGACTCAGTGTTGTGAGAAATTTAGGCATTAGCATCTCCTGTGAACTTCTCAGAGATGGAACATCTTGGGCCCCACCCCAGATACACTGAATTGGAGTTTGCTCTCCAACAAGGTCACAGGTTCTTGGATGCACGTTAGATTTGAGAAGCTTGAGAGCAGGTCTGGAAGACAGACTTTACTGATGCTGTGATCTACAGGCAAAGTAAGCACAATAGTTTCTTTAGCCTAACAGGCTCATTTGATGAGGAATATACAGACTACCAACAGACCTCGAGTTAAAGATATCAAGAATTAATTTACTTTATATTATAAAAAAATATTAAATTTTTGATACATTAAATTGTGTAGTTTGTTTAGTAACACAATCAATACTAAATGTATTGTCTCATTATTATGCTCCATCCCCACACAGTGTGCTAATAATATAAATATTAATTAGACCTCTTCACCATTGCCAGGAGATTTGCTGTGGTATGGCATCACATAAGACTATAACTGTGGGTTTGCTTATGTTTTCCAAAGGTGAAGAATGAGTGTGATGGGTGCAGAGAAAAGAAAGCACCCATGTGTAGTCCTGGGTGTTGAAGATGGTTTCAGAAAGGTGCTTTTTGAACTTGATGTTGACGTGTAATAGTAGCCATTAGTGGTGATGACTCCTGGTGAATTCACAGCCTTCCCTAACATAGTATCTTGACTCATCTTTCTTCTTACTTCCCACCTTCTTTCCCTCCCTCTCTCTTCCCTTCCATCATTCCTTCCTTCTTTTTTTCCTTCTTTCCTTTCCAGGTATCCTTCTGGTATCTTCCCTTTCCTTCCTTCTGTAGATCTCATTAAGAGCTACTAGGTGTATTCAGTCATGGTTTAAGTCCTGCCCTATTATAGATAACTGTAGCAAGAAGAAGGTTAAAAAAAAAATAAAAAAAAAAGTTCATTTTTGTGAATTAATTTTAACCGTGTAATGGGTTAAAGAAAAAAAAAAAAAAAAAGGTCATTGAGTTCATTAAATTTTACCCTGGTAAGGGTGACAGTCAATAAAATATAGACAAGGCAATGAATATATAATAATAAATTGCCATAAGTGACAGGAAGAACACAAATAGTGCATTATAATAGACCACAGTTATTTAAATAGAATAGATGGAGGGAGTGACATTTAAATGGAGAAAATAAAATGAAAGAGATCCTGCAACTTGAAGAAGATGAGAAAGAGTATCCCAGGCAACATACTGATGCATAGGGTGGGGGAGACTTGCAAAAACTGAGCAAGTGCCTTGGAGGCTACTGCACCCTATGAGTAAAAGAACATTGGGAGTTAGGCAGGAATTCTCTTCTAAGAGTCTAAACCATGGAAATGACTTGGATTTTATGCCATGTGCAATGGAAATTTTTTGAATAAATTATTTTACACTTTCAAATGACCTCACAGATTTCAGGGTGGTGAATGACTGAGTGTCAGGAAAGGAAGCCAGAATGAGGTCAGTTAAGAGTCTTCTGGGTCAGGGCGTCCACGTTTCTCCGCCTCTGTAGTCTGCCTGATTGGTAGGTCACACGGCCATGATTCCTCTAGGGTCATACCTGTACTTTTAAATATTTGTCCTCTCCTTAAGGTCCTGACACATGAACCCACGATGGCGGTTCCTCAGTCAGGCAGCTGCATCTGGCTTCCCCTCTCTTGCAGGGAGAAGTCATCTCTCTTTGTTTCCTTTGTCAAACAGGAAGACAGAGAGGCTGCCTTGGTGTCTCTGGCAGCGCACACTGCTACCCGGAACTCCTCATTGTTGGCTTCCCCCCCTTCGCCCCACCTGTACACAGTGATGAGATAGAATCCTGTCACCTGTGACAGCAGACCCTTCAGTCTGTCTACCTGTAAGTCAACTCCCAAGGGAGCTATGCAGAGAAGCCTGTTTGTACCAATACCTACTTTTATTAACAAAAGTCTTTGCTTTAACCCTTATAGCAAGCCTCTAAATTGGTTACCAAGAGGACCTGCTTGCTGTGAGCTACAAAACCTTTTTCAGTGTAGACCAGAGAATGGTTACAAATTTTTTCCCAAGCCTTGTAAACAGCCTCTGGCAGGCCCTTCAGGAGGTATTTCCAGAAGAAGCCATTGTTAACCTGGTAGAAGGTGATAGATTCAAGTGTGTTATCGTCCCTGAGGACCTTCCAGAGAGACAGGACGAGAGGTGGAAGACAGTGTGTCAGTGATCCTGACCCTGTGTGGCCTGAGGCTAATGTGTGTGCTTGTGTTTTATTAAAAAAAAAGTTTAAAAAGTAAAAATAAATAAGTGGGCATTTTTTTTAAATAGAGAAAAGCTTATAGAATACGGATATTAAAAAAGCAAATATTTTTGCACAGCTATACAATGTGTTTGTGGTTTAAGCTAAGTATTATTATGAATTAAATTATATTTATAAATTCAATATAAATTTATGGATTAAATTATAATAAAAAAATAAAATTTTATAAAGTAGAAAATTCAGTTAGCTATGGTTAATTTATCATTGGAGAAATTTGTGTAGAAACTTCATGTAGTCTAAGTGTCCACAGTTATAAAGGCTACAGCAGAGTTCAGTACTCTCCGACCTGGGACATCACATTCTCTCATCCCTTACTGACTCACCCGGAGCAATCTCCAGCCCTACAAGCCCCATTCCTGGTATGCAATTTATACAGGTGTACCATTTTTTATCAAAGTATTGATTGATAAATCCATTGGCCTCTATCTTGATACATATCAATTTCTATATTCTTTTATTTATACTTGACATTTATACATATCTGGGGGTACACATGATATTTTGATAAAAACATACAATGTGTAATGATCAAATCAGGGTAATCAGAATCAGAGTATCTATCACTTGAAACATTATCATTTCTTTGTGTTGGGAACATTCCAAATCTATTCAAACTATTTTGAAACACAGAATTAATTACTTTATGCTATATTTTTACTGTATCTTCTCTTCGATGTGCTTAGATTCACACCTTCTTACCACTGAGTTACAGCTGCCTGTGATTTTCCTATAGTAACAGGTGGTGCAGGCTTATAGCCTCAGAGCAACATGCTCTCCCACACAGCCTGATTGTGCAATGGGCTACCCCGTCTAGGTTTGTGGAGGTACATTCAGTGAAGTACACAGTGGTAAAGTTTCTCAACAGTGCATTTCTCAGAGTGTAGCCTGACTGCAAAGAGACACATGGTTATGATTAGACAGAGACTAGATCATGTGAATAGCAGCACCCACTTAAGTAAGAGGAAATAAGAGTTTTCTGTCTCACCTCCATGTGAGGAGAATTGGTGGCCATCTACAGATCTAGAGGCTAGCCCTCCCCAGCAGCCATGCTCCTCACCCCTGAGACATCTAGCCTCTGGAACCCTGAGAAATAAGCTCATGCTGTATAAGCGAGCATCGCCTATGGCTGTTGGAGCAGACTGAGCCGATCCTGTACCCTGCCTATCCTTGATTAAGTGGAATGAGAACAGGATCCTCATTCGGGTCTCCTAAAATAACCTGTGTTCTCCAACTCACTTTTTATCATCTGTATTTTGAACTTCTTTTCTTCTCTATTAAGCTTCATTATTAAGTAGCCTTAAGATGCTAGAATCACCAAAGCAGTGTTTTGAATCACACCCCCACTTATTAGAACGAAATGATGTGGTCAGACTACTTTCTTTCTAGTTATTTGGTAAAAATTACTTTTTATTACTATCAATGGGCTAATTTTCTCTTCCATCAAAGTAGTAGCACCCAAAGAGCCATGACTGAAATGAGGCCAAGGAGACGCCGTTCTGTACTGCAGGCTTCTCAGCAGCCTAATGAGTTCCTGCGTGGAAATTGTGTACACATTCGCAGAGCACACAACTAACAGGTTCAGTGTTCACTCAACTGAAAAGTAGGTCCAAGGCCTTTTAATATGGAATACACAAGCCCAAATGAGCTTTACTTATAATTATCCCTCTTAAGAAAATCTACATGTGCTTTGGCTGGTCTGTGGTTTGAGAGTGCCAGTCCACGACCAAATTCCATCCCAGAAAGTTCAGTACTGCATCTGATAACTGCCCAGTGACGATGAGCTACTCTGGTCAGGCTTGGGCTTCCCAGCCAACTTGGTTTTTCAGTCCTTACCCCATCTATTACTAGACGATTCCTTTTCCAAAAGTGCTCCTGTGGCTGATTGGTTCTAGACTTCTCTGCCTTTGAGTGCCATTTGATAAATGTTATGTATATGTTAGAATTATCACTGAAGTATTCGTTTACTTTAGGAATAATTCTAATGTATATGTAACATTTAATTTTCTCAAAAAATCTATGAGTTAGATATTTTACTGTTACAACTTTTTGTCAGTTTTTGGTCGAGGCCAGGTTTGAACCCACCACCACTGGTATACGGGGCCAACGCCCTACTCATTGAGCCATAGGCACCACCCCTGTTACAACTTTTTTGAATGAGGGAAGCAAAATGTTAAGATGCAAACTTACCCAAGACGTCAGAACTAGCAAATAACAAGCGGAGGTTTTCTCATTCTAGAATGCCACTATTAATCAGTAAGCTGAACAACAGCTCAGAATCAATGCACTTTCCTTGCTTCCACAAATGTTTCTTTTCCTTTTGCTTTATGATCGCAAGGGGAGTGAGGCAATAAAATTACGAGGTGTTGTAAAGCACCCTATGATCCCTGAATGATTAAACAATGCAGCAATCATTATTCATCACTGTTATTTTTCAATTCCTGACTTTCCTAAGACTTTTCATGGGCACCAACTCAGTTGAAACTCCGTCATTCTGGAATGCACATATGGCAGCCATGACTATACCCATTAGACTGATGAGGACGCTTATGCCAAGGCACATTATGGAATATGGGAAGTTGCAGTGATTGCTTTTTACAGGAATGACAAATAAGTAAACATGGGGCCAGCACATGCCCGCCTCATCAGATTTCCTCCCTGGTTCCTGGCAGACACCACTAATTCATCATGCTGTTCCTCTGCTTAGCCCAGGTGCAGATTCCAAAGTTTAGGTTTTGTTTGGTATTGTTCTGGGAGATGTATAGACACCATATTATTCAAACTTCAGTCATTCTTGGTTGTAAGAAGAAAGGATTGATTGAAACCAATTTACAAATTTAAAGCTAAGTAAACAGGCTTCTATCATTACACAGCCTGCTACCAAGGAATTCATAAATGGCACAGACTGCTTTAAAACTCAAGTTTTGCCTTACTTTAAAGATAACTTTATTTTTCTTTTATACAATTGTACTTTCCTTTGGACTTCTTAATATCCTTGTTGAGAGGGAATGCACCTTCAGGACTGTGCGCCCGAGATCAGGAAAGATAGGACTCAGTGCCTTGAACTATATTTGACTTGTGGGTCCTTTTTTCTTAGCTCCTGATCTTTAGAGACTATGGAGTTGCTATTTCTCAATATTTTGCAGTGAGTTCAAAACCACACAACTGAGTTTGGGCCCATGGAAAGTGGGTAGAAATGACGCTCTCTGCTCTTGGGCCAGGTCATAAAATGTCCCTGCAAACTCCATTCTCTTTTCTGTATCTGTGCCACTGACAACACATCACCCTCAGGTGGTGATGTTCTGGGCTGGAAGGAGGTCAGAATCTTTGGTGACCTTGTGTCCAAGCACAATATACCCCGAAGTGAGCAAGACGCACACACGTGCAGTGCTTAAACTTCTCAACTCCCAGGCATTCATTATTGCCATTGACCAAACTACTTTATGCAGAGAAATCCACTTACCTCATAGAATGGTGAATTTGAACCAAATAATTCTTACATTGGAAGGTATCTGAGAATCACATAAGGATCACTTCATTAAAATGTGATTTTAAAAATATTGGTAATGTTTAATTACCTAATAATTACTTAGATTTTAGAGTTATGGAAGTTGGGGAAGGTCAACCTTAAATATAATTGCTGAAAACTAATCACAAATCTTGCAAGCAGGAAATTTTGAGGGAACATGTGGAATGTTTGGGAGCCATTTTGATGTGAGTATTAGGGTCTATACTGACTAGCAACGGGGATAGACCACAGGTATCAATGGATCTCAGGCAGGATGTGATTTCCCCCCACTGTTCTTTCAAATTGAATGCTTTATCTTTGATAAATCCATCATGTCCTTCTACCCTAACCTCCAAAAAAGTCTTCCAAAGTATAAAATAATAGACTTCGAAATGTGAAAGAAACTTAAAACTTCCCTTATGTTAAGAGATACAGATACTAAACCCTTGGAAGAAAAATTTGGAAGGGTGACAAATATCTTAAATATCCTGACATCATGTCAGGCACTTTTTTGGGCTTTCTGACACAATTTTCCCAAAGTCTCAGAGTTGGTAAATAACACAAACGGGACTCAAAACTAGTCTTTTGACCTCACTCCCTTCACATCAACATGGGCTTAAGAAAGAAAGATTTCTGAGAATGGAACTGCCATGTAAGGCATTGAGAGAATAATAACAGTAGTCAGTACATTGAAATAACAGTTCTTAATCAAAATATATTTTAACCGTATATAGAATTAGGAGTTTCTCATTCACTCATTCTTTAACTACTTATTAAGAATTATTTAAAAAACAAAGTGAGTTAAGTGAGCCGACTTGCTGCAGTTCATATAAGTGATAGTCACACAGGCTGAAGTCAGGCTTTGACAGAGGCCTTGGTTCTCATTTGCATCTCAAGGTTCTCTTTCAAGCTTGCCGATTGTTCAAAAAATTAATTTCCTTGCTGTTGTACAGACGCCATCCTCATTTTCCCCATCCCTGCATCAGGGACTATCTCTCAGATTCCAAAGGCCACCTACTGTTTCCCGAGTGTGACCTGCATGTCAGTTCACCACACTTATTCTTTTTCTTCTCCACACACTTCTCTGACTTTCTCCTCCATGACCCTCCAGAGAAAACTCTCTGCTTTTAAAAGGCTCACAAAGGTAGGCCAGACAGTGCCCTCCTTTTTAGGTGATCTGACGTGGGAATGTAAAGACATCCGCAAAGCCTCTTCACAGCAGCACCTTTGTCAGTCCTCCATTCAAGGACCAAGAAGGTGTGAGGATACCAAGGGGCAGGAATCTCCTAGAATTATGCCTACATTTCCGGACACATCAGATTCTTGTTCCTAGTGATCTTATAGCCATTACTTAGCCAAATCCTCACCTCAACTTTGGGGCTGTTAAATGCAATGCACCTTCATGTTGAGTGTGGAATTTAGTTTCAACTAAAATGCTAATGTTGAATTAATAAAATTCATGGATCAGCATCAAATCCTCAAACTCTACTAAGGTCAAACTATCTTTTCAGGTTATCAAATGCAGAAGAATTAATGAATGGAAAGAAAAGAAAAAAAGAAGTGAGTAAAATCAATGCTATCTTAGAGAGTTTCAGCTGTATTTTGGATAAGAGCCGTAAGGGATTACAAAAAAGAAGGCACGGGCTTTAGAGGTTGTGTTTCCAGCACTTTTTTGATGTGGTTAAATCTGGTGAACAGATACTCAAAATATCTCTTTTGTAAGATTCCAGAAAAGCTGTCTGGGCCATCTAAGAGTAGGTGAAAATTTATAGAAGCCTTAATTGTTACTAATTAATGAAGCATATTTTTGAACCAGAAGATGAACTGAAAGTGGCCATGCCTGTTTTGATTACAGAGCCACAATGAAGGGAGAAAACCATGCTTGGATTTGCAACCAGATAGACTAAAATTTTGACCTAGGTTCTACCAAGATAACACATGGAGTGTGATTTCTTGCTCTGGCACTCGTGGTTTGCATGATCTTGCTCAAATTCTAAGAGCCTTGGTGTTCTCATCCATGAAGGATGTCATTCATGTCATAGATTGACATGAGGATTTTACTACTAAATTCCGAAAGCACTGAAAATAGACAGTCTCCCACTTAGTGAGAAACTAGAGTGAGCGAATAATAGCTCAATGGCTGTCACGTGTTGAAGGTCCTGTATTTGTGAACTGGAGGTGCACAGAACTCCCTAATTTAGCTCCGACATTTAATGTGATGAGGAATAAATACATACACACATGCAAAGCCTTGCACAGAGAGTACCAGCAGTAGTCAATCAAAGCCTGAAAGCCGTTATCTGTATCTTCTTGCAGATCAAGTAATGGGACACAGAGTTGTGATACAACTTTCATTTTCCCTTATAATTATCATATGATGAATAAGTAATCAATGAAATTTTCTTCTGAGGTAGTGAGGGTGGAATTACGTTCCATTGAAGGCCAGCATAACTTTTCAAATATCTATAACTGGATGGCAAAGGAATGCCCTGCAAATGTGGGAAAATGTCAGGTGCTGAAACATCAGCCATCTGTGTTCTTTTGGCTATTCCCAGAGGACGCAGGAAAGAATTGGCTTTAGCTGGTGTTTCTGTTTTAGGAAGTTTTATACATGATCTCCTTTCTTTTATAGTGAGGTACCAATTAGGTAAAATGCTAATAAAGTACTTAACATTTCTGCTCATAAAAATGAAAGAGGGAACTACATTTTAAAGTTTTTTGGATGTCTCGGGGAACTCCACTAACATTTATTAAAGTCTTTTATCTTTTTATCATAAGATTCAATAGTCATTAGAAATGAATATAGTAATTTCTCATGACATTGAAACATCTAAAAAAGGCAGCCACCCACATGCCCTCAGAGTTCAGAACTTTCCAAAGCTCTCTTTGCATTTATTCATCACTCTGCAGTTCAAACCAACAAGTATTAATTAGGTACTCACTGCTTAATCGTGTGTGGTTGGAAGAGGGTGTGGTTTGAAGTCAGACCTGCAATCCAAGGTGTCTGTGCTCTGACTCTGTGACTTTGGGGGATTGCTTTCAGGGTTGGGGTGAGAGCTGGAAGCAACATAATGGAAAGTATATGGCGGAGTCTCTGATACGTGCCTTGATCCAGTAATGATAACTAATTTTATAAATGTTTTTTATGTATATCTACAAATATTCTTATTTCCCAAATCAACAGGCCAATTTTTCCGAACTATGCTTTTACGAACATAGTGATACTCACTGCTGGTTCCTTCCTCTTTCAGTATCCTGTCTCCACCTGCCACCTCTACCCACCCTCACTTTCAACCCATACCACTCAATTTCAAATATGTCCCCATCTTCTTGGATCTTCATTATTAGTCACCTTATATTTTACATATATACTCACCTTCTGGAACCCTCTTCCACACTATTCTATGACTGAATAGATACATTTACATTAACACACATCCCATATATAGACACACATATAACTATTAGAAACTACATTTTGGCATGTTACTTTACATAACTTTTAAATCTATTTATTTATATAATATTTGCTAACTATGATGTAATATACTGGAGACAATACTGGTAAACTAGAACTGAAGGGTTTGTCCTCTCAGAATTTTAATAATGAAGTATGGTATGGTCACCTAGCAAAGACTTACTCAAGTGACTACATGAAATGGTGTGAAGCACCAGAAGTCAGAAGTACAGGATGCCAGAAGAGCATTAAACATAATCCAAACAGCCTGCAGATGATATTGAATCTTAGCTCTAAAGGATACCTGCCAGGGTGTTTCCTGGAGGACCATGTTCACAGCCAGTGAGGTAAGGGAGACTTCAAAACAGAAGATCCAATAGAGGCAATAGAGTACCGGAAACATCAGATCCCCACTTGCCTGGGCAATGTTTGTGTGTGTGAAGAGAGAGACCACACCATGGATAGTGAGTTGGGGGAAGCACCAGAACAGTAATATTGGGAATGCGAAAAACAAAAGAAAATAAAAACAAAGACACAAGACCCCATAGGGGATTCCAGGAGTTACTAAATATCTCAAATTTTTCCCTAAAAGTCATGGAAATTTGTTGACAATTTTTTACAAGGGTCTTTGCCTATTGATGACTGACATTTAAGAAATGTATTAGTGTTGGGAGGAGAGAGAATATTAGTGAAAGGGGAGAAAAAGATGTGGGAGGTGACTTTGCACTAGGTTAGGCGAGACTAAAAGTGGGTGCCTTGAATGTATTTAAACATCAACAGGGCTGATAATTAAATGATGAGATGGCTAAGGGAAAGAGGCCAATAGCCAAAGGATGGCCCCTCTTGCAAAGATGAGGAACACAAAATAAAGAAGAAGCTTGGAAGAGAGATGATGGGTGTGACTGCAGCATGCTAAAATTTGAGGTCATGCCATGCAATGAATGAAGTTATACAGAACTGGAGTTCAGAAGAAAGTTATAAATAGTGAAGGACAAATAAAATGTTGACTTATTGAGTAAAGAATGAAATGCCCTTCTAGTAAGCTGTGGGAGGCATTCTCAGTGTTTCTAAGAATTCCAAATTACATGGAAGACTACCCTTTACCCCTCTCACTAAGGTGGTTCTGCATACACCGTTCCAAGCAATGTTATCTCAGGAGGTGATAAGTGTCATTTTCATGCTGAATCATTTCCACGCTTGATTCTCCCTGCTCCATTTTTTTAAATTTACTTTTTTATTTTATTTTATTTTTTTTTTTGCTGCAGCAATCGTGAAGGGATGGTTGGGATGGAAGAACCACAGATGTGCAGTATTCTTTCCCATAGAACCACCACCTGCAGAAAGCTTGGTTTCAAGTTGACTGGACCTACAGCAGACATTGTTAGCACAAAACTAAGACTTAGTTATGTTAGACCATTAGGATTTAGAGCCATGTGTGATTTTGTGATAGCCTAGCCTCCCCAACTGATACGCCAACTGGAGAATATTAGTACTTCAGATTTGAGGAATGTCAAAAGTAAGCGTTGACCTCCCCTGACTTCTGCACTGTGAAGGGAAAGCAGTGATTTCTTTGCCTTTGATAGGAGCCAATAGGGAACCAGGCATGAGTTCAACGTGAGCACCAGGAAAGAGTGTGTGCAGCTGGTTGGAGTTAACTAAATAACACGGAGCACCAGGAAACTACCCAGGGGGCTCTCACAGCTTGTCTGCTTTCTAAGACATGAGTTGTTGGCAAGAAGGATTATACTCTTTATAAATTGTTCTTATAAAATTACATTTTTGATGTGGCAGGATCCTTGAGGAACTGAACCCATTCACCAACAGGAGGCAGAGAAAGTCCTGAGTAGGATAATAGTGTCAACGAACAAGACGCTCCTGTTAGAATGCATTAGCTGGATGAGCAGTGTGGGGCTCTGCGCACATCTGACTACTGCAATTCAAATCGTGTTTCTAGAGCACAGCTCAGTATTTTTTTCTTTTCTTTTCCTTTTGCTCATGTACCACCTGCATCATCAACACTTAATATCCTAGGGATTTTGCTCTGAATTTCTATATGTTCCTGAAATTGTTCAGAACTCTTCTATGAACAAACCACTTTGACTCCTTAAAGCCTTTCCTTTAAAGGATAAGTGTATCTATGCCTCAAACAAATTAATGTCATTTCCTTTTCCTCAAACGCTCTTCTGAGCTCTTTGTTGCTGGGATATAGCACTTGCTGTTGGTGGTCTTGCCGTCGGAGGGCTGTGTATGCTGAGCTGTGTGGTAAATCGTCTGGGAGTTCTAAAGGCATCGCAGGACCTTCCAGCCACATTCCATGGTATTCCTGAGTATTAAGTCTTCTTTGAAGCTCAGGTTCCTCTTCTGGCAATAAGAACTACCTAGAACACTCAGAAGGCTCAAGTAGCCATCATTTTGTGAGCTTAGATAAAAGCCAGCCTTAGGAGATCTTTCCCTCGCCCCTTCCCCAGAACATTTCCAGCTCTCCGGAGACCATCCTATATTAAAACATTCCTCAGGCTAAAACTTTGCTAGTTAAATGCTTCTCCCTTTTTCCTTCCCCCTTCTCTCCTTGTCACTCTCCCTCCTTCCTTCTTTCCTTCCTTCCAACCTTCCATAAATATGTTCTGAGTGTCTATCACGTGTCTGCCCCCACTGTGGATACTAGAAACTGGTCAGTGAATAAATTGCATCAGTTGCTCTGATGGTTCATATATTCATAGCTCATGCAGTGAGGGAACCAGACGTCAGTCCATAAAAATGCTAAAGTCCAGTAAGCTAAGGAAGGTTCGGTTAGAGGAGATAACATCATCAACTGGAATCTGAATGCTGACAAGGGAGGATCCCTGCATGGATCTGAGGAAAATCTTATTTATATCTTCATGGGAGACCATGATATGCCTCCACAGAATATGAAAAATTGTTACTCTGAAGACAAGGAAGAAGCAGCATATATGGGTAAGCAATATGCCCCCCCCCATTTGTCTAAAAGCAATTTTTCAAAACAAAAGATATCCTGCCTGCTTCTTCCTCCAGGGAAGAGAAAGGTTAGCAACTGGGACACCTTTAGACTCTTCCAAATCAGGCAATGACATCAGAGGAATTACACTAATAAAGTTATTACCTAGCCTCTTTTACTTTTTTATTCACTTATGTATTTATTTTAATTTCAGAATATTATGGGGGTACAAATGTCCTGGTTACAGGCACTGATTTTCTGTAGTTTGAGTCAAAGTTGTAAATGAGTCTTTCACTTAGACAGTGAGCATTATACCCGTTAGCTATGAACTGACCCCTCTCCATCTGCCCCCTCCCACCTGCCGGCTTTATGTTGACTTTAATAATGGTTTCTCCTAAAAAGCTCATTGGAAATACCATCATCATACATATTTTGCCTTCTTGTTCATTTTAACAAAAGTGAGTTTTTCCCCCTATCCTGAATACCCGAAAGCACATTCTGATCCCTTTCATATTATGATTTTTTAAAAAAATCCACTTTGATTCTCTTTGCTTTTTAAAATAAGCAAGGGAAATAACTGGCCATCCTTATCACATCATTCCTGCTGAACCAAGTGGGGATGTTGTTGTTGTTATTTTGGATAATGAAATCACACAGATGGGCCGGGAGAACAGGTGCTTCTGAGGATGGGGGGCTGTGAAGGAGAAGGGAGAGGTGGGGGGCAGACCACATTGCCAGCACACCCTGGGGTTGGGACGCACAGACGTTATGGGAAGCACTCCAAGTGGCCTCCGGAGGGGAGGGAAGGGGCACGAAGACACTGCTTGCCCCGGACTGTGTCAGTCCTGTGGACTTTCTGTGTGACATGATGTGGACCCTGGCTGCTCCTTCAGGTCTGGTGGTGCTGTGAGCTGAGATGGCTCCTGGGTGATAAGGAATGGTCCTGAGGAAAGAGAAACAGTGTTGGCTGCACAGAGGAAGCTCTGGATGACTCCCGTGGCTGCAGCGTGTTTCCGTTTGAGATGACGAGCAGCAGGCAGCTCTGAGCTGGGCACATCGAATTGCTTTGCAGTCTTGGAAGCTGCCAGTGTTTTGACAGGGGCAGCCAAGGAAAGGCTCAGGGCACTGTGTTATTGAGATATAACTTAGTCTCTATAAGATAACTCAGTTATCTCTTAATAACTGAGTCTATTACTTTACTTTCAGAGGAGGCAACAGGACCCAGCAAAGTCAAGTGACTTCACTGGGAAGCATGTGGCTGCTCCCCTGTGGTGTCTCTGTGAGAACTGAGATCTCTAGTTTCTCCATCCAGAGTTCTCTGACTGTGAAAATATTTTCTGAATCTTTAGCATGCATGGTTCACACGGGGGTTCAAAAGCAATGATCTAATTTCCCTAAATATTATTTGCTCAGGAATTTGCCAGATCAAAGGGATTGCAGGAGTGCAGAGGTCAGCATGTGGAAGGCAGGGACCCAGCTGCCCGACAGCCAAAGCAGGGGGACCTTTAACACCCTGACTCCTTTTGCATTCAGGGGGGCGCTTGTTACACATAGTTTCCTCCCTTTTTGACATGTGTCCAGTCTCTTGGAGAAATACACTGCAGAGCTCCCCAGCTGGGATGGCTCAACAGAAAGCAAGATGTAACGGAATCAGTGAGCCAGCCCCAACCTGTCTGGCTTTTAGCCGGGAAGTCCCGCTCCGGGAGCTGCTATTCCCTGATTCCCAGCAGTAACTGATTCTCATGCAAGGCTTTCTCCCACCACACGATGATGTGAGGTAGTTGAAACAGACCCAACTTAGGGGAATATTTCATTTACATCTGTTACTGGTAACATGGCTGGTTCTCTTAATATGTTAGAGAAATTGCCCACACTACACCTGTCGCAGGTGAAAAATCTGCATAGACATGAATAATTCATGAATCTCCAGTCCCAAAGAGAGAATTGAAAAGTCTTGTTATTGCTCAAATGTTACTTTTTACAGCGACATCTCAGCTGTTATTAGAGACTCAGAAGGCACCTTGCAGAAGGGGTTTTTCCCCTTGCTCCTTATCTGAGACTGCCCGCTGTTAGCCTGGGTGACTGAGGTTCTGATTTCATCCACGCTCCAGCCCACCTCGCAGTCCATTTCAGCAGGTTCCTTCTTGATTTACGTACATCACCTATGAAGCAACCTGAATTTATGGCAGAAGTTGATGTGGGTAAAGCGGGCAGGTGTTCATTGACAGGACATGGGTAATCTGTAGGCATGAACATAAACAACTTTCATGTCTACATAGTTTCCAGAACTTGGGTAAGTCACATTATAAGCTTTCACTTGCAATGTTCTCATTGTCTGAAATGTTTTTCTATTACCCCTTTCTAAACACTTTAAATATAATCAATTTTAAAGTGTTCTTATCATTTACTTTATTTGGTTAAAAAATAAATTTGGCATTCAAGAGTATATCATCATTGTAAGATGTCTAGACTCTAGAAATACATATAATCCTCAGGTCTGTATACCTCTGGGCTTTTTCTATGCATTTGAATACATACATATATATATATATTTAAACCTGCTGTATATATATACACATGTACATGTATATATATATACACATATATATACCTATATATATATTATATATATATATATATATATATATATAAAATTACCTGTATATATAATACAGGTTATATATATATCAGGTTTAAATGTGTACTGTATAAATTATATTGGGAAAATTATTATTTTCACTACTTTCTCTCATTATTTTTTAATTTAATCAAACTTTTCTTTTTTTAAGATAAGTTTTAGATTTGCAGAAAAGTTGCAAAGATAGCATGGAGAGTTCCCCTATACCCTACAGTAGACATTCAGATGGCACATTTGTCACAACTAATGAACCAATATCAATACATTACTATTAACCAAATTTTATGTTTTTCTAAGATTCTTTATGTTTTCCCTAATGTCATTTTCCTGTTGCAGTTTGATGCAAGAATGCTTGGATTCTAAGATTGGAATCCTTAGGTTGTTAGCTGTGCAGGTTTATGTGCTTAATTTTTCCTACCAATCAACTGAGGTACAAAAACACTATTGCTTTTATTTTTTGCAGTTTTGACCGGGGCAGAGCTTGACCCCACCACCCCCTGTATATGGGGCTGGTGCCCTACTCCTTGAGCCGTAGGTGCTGCCCCACACTATTGCTTTTGTGAAAGCTAAGTGAATATATGGTAGTGTGTATTAAAATAGTTTCTGACATTAGCTAAGAACTAAGTATCAACATACTATTTCACAAACGTAATTTTCCAATAAGCTTTGTGTCTTTGAAAGATAAATATTTCTTATATTTTAAACATAAATTATGGGATATACAATATACATTGATATAAAAACCTGAAGACAAAAGTTGGCTGAATTGATGTTGTTGAGAGTATGAAATCTCAGAAAATTTTATATTTGTTTTACGCTTTTAATAATAATAGGAAAATGTGGCCAGTGTGGTGGCTCAGGCCTAAAATCCTAGAACTCTGGGAGGCCCAATGTGGGTGGATTGTTTGAGATCAGCCTGGGCAAGAGCGTGACCTCATCGCTAAAGAAAATAGCCCGGTGCTGTGGCTGGTGCCTGTAGTCCCAGCTACTCGAGAGGCCGAGGCAAGAGGATCACTTGAACTCCAGAGTTTGAGGTTGCTGTGAGCTGTGATGCCACAGCGTTCTATCAAGGGCAACAAAGTGAGACTGTCTCTCTCTCACACACACAAAATAATAGGAAAATGTTCAAAATATAACCTATTTTGTGTGTGTGGTTCTTGTTTTTAGTCAACCAACATTTACCGGGCTCCTTCCATGCAGTAGGAACTTTGGATGAGAAGGAAAAAAAGCACATGTCCTGCTTTTTTAAACAGCTTATAATTATGGAGGAAAATATATCTACAAGACCAGCTTCAAGGATGTAAGTAAAAAGCTACAAAAGGGGAAAAACCGGAGGGAGAAGGCAGGCCTTGCTGCAGAGATGGGGAATCAGGAACCACGCTTCCCGGAGTAGACCTGCTTCAGGGGAGGCAGAGGCTTTTCAGCCAGGCTGGTTCCAGGGCCGTGAAGCTCTGGGTGAAGGGGAGCCCTTTAACAGACATTGCCTCAGACCCTAACTCCTCTCTCTCCAAAAAGTATGCCTCGAGTTAGACTCCTCACTCTCCAAGAAGTATGCCTCAAGTTAGAGTCCTCACTCTCCAAGAAGTATGCCTCGAGTTAGACTCCTGCCATCTGAGTGTCACACGGAAGCTAGCAGTGAATGTTTATTTTTAGATCTATATCATTTCACATCTGTTCAACATGCCAATCTCCTTTCTTCTCAGACTGAACACAAGGAAGAACCACCTCTGTCTTTCCCAGAAGTCATATCTCTGCTCTCTTGGTTTCCTGGGAATCTACCACATGGCCTGGCCATTTTGCTGACAGCTGAGCTGAACTTTGACTTACAAACTGGAAACTGCAGGATCATCTCCTGTGAGAAAAGGGGGTTTCTGCCCACAGCAACACAGTGACCAGTGCTGGGGGTGGTGAATCGAGCTGCTCTGTCCCTGGCCTGACACGATAGTGTCAGCAGAGCATCTTTAGAAAATATGTGTTGATGCCCCATCTTTTCTAAACACATTAAAACACTGAACTCTTTGTTTCTTAAGAACTGATCGTCTTTTTCCAAAGTCATGTTTCTCAGTACATAATGTGCAGGAGTGGACATTTATCCACTCAACACGTGTATTGAACACAATGTTCAATGTACAGTATTAGAACCCAGAGATACAATAAGCATTATTCGCCTCAACCCCATCTCAAAAATCTGAGTTCATGAAGCACTATTAATATTACCAAGTCATAAAAAAAATGGACCAAGCTACACTTATGCATGGAGTATCCGAAAAGCACTTCTCTTAGGAAGTGAATTAGTTACCAATTGCTATGTAACTATTCAGCTCAAAATTCAATGGTTTAATGCACCAATAATTATTTAGTCTGCCTACAGTTTTGGTGGGATGTGATGGAGAAACTGGTCTCAGCCTCACAGAGGCTCAGCTGTGAGACTTCACTGGAGGGTGAAACTCCTCATTTAAGATGGTCCATATACAGGGCTCAGCGAGGCAGTGCCGACTGTAGCCTGGAAGCCGTAATGAGAATGGGGTCCTGTGTTCTCTCCATGTGGACCCCTCTAAACTCTTCTGGAGATTTCTTACAACATGGTATATGGGTTTTAAAGGGGCAGTCCCCTCTCCAGTGTAACTGGGAGAGGAGCTTGATATATTGTGAGTTAGCCTTATGTGTCCCACAAGGTCCCTTCTGCCAAGTCAGTCACAAGTGCCCACCCAGGTGTAAAGGGAGGGGATATAGACTTCATCTGTGAGTGTGTAACAATGCGTTTGTAAAAGGACAGGTGGAAAGGGGCTTACTGTGCAGGATTCTTTGGAAAAAATAATCTGCTACAACAGCATTTACTTAAGATCCTCTTCGTATCAGATCTCGGAGATTTTCAATGTCTATGTTTCCTTACAGTGCTTGCATCGCCTCCGTGATTGTAAGTAACAACTTAATACATTGGTCAGAATTTCAATAGCTTCACTTTTATATATCTCTCCTCCTAAGGAAACAGAAGGCATATGACTTTCCATTATTATTTTCTTTTCTCGGGAGTCCAATACTTTAATATAAAGGTGGAACTATCATCACACACCCACACAAACACACACACACACACGCACACATGTTTGTAAAGCAAAATACAAAGTGTTCTGCAGTTAAATGTAAGTGAAGTTTGGAAGAAAACATTTTAATATGTTAAGAGTCCATTTGATTGATTTTGGAGAGAATTCAAACTGAATGGCACACACTGGCATTTAGTTTTTACTGTGTAATTCTTCAGTCAGGCTTTTTATGTTTATCTTATATATGCTAATTAATGGAGGCTATGTATGTGTGTATAGAGAGCCTCCAGTAACATTCCATGATATATAATATTTTATATATGTATATTGTGAGCGTGTAAGAGAGGATGGGGGAGTGTGACAAGGAGATTTTCATGACGTCACATTAAACAAAGGAGATTAACACAAACAAGAACCAGCAGTGATAGGAAAAGAATAGGCTTGGAGTTGAATATAACTTATACATTCTGTTGCAACACCACAGACATGTTATTTAATTTTCCTAAGTATCAGTTGTTGTTGTTTTTTCCTATTTAACCTTAAGGTAAAAAAATGTGATCTATTGGTATGATTGATTATATAACTAAAATAGTATTTAATTTTCTGGTACATAGTAGATACTCAATTTTTAAATTATTTTACATCCTTCTTACACCATGTTGTTGACAGTTTTCTATTGACTTTTATACCTCTGCCTTATTTTAATATTTAACAATTGCCTTTGTGTTTCTTTTTGTGAGATTTTACGTATCTGTAATCAAATTCATCTTTGTAACAGTAGTATTGCAGATATAACGTGTTTTATATGTGGTAAATAATTAATGGTTAGAAAACTGCTACTTATATTGATAATGATTTTTAATATTTAAGGAGCTCTCAACTATTAACAAAATACTTGCAAACTTTTTTTGCATATTATAGTGTTGGTCTGTGAGGTTTGATTTTAGTTTGAGTATAAAGGTGAAGAAACTGAGGCTAAAAAACTGTTGAATCCTGGCTCAGAACATGCAACAAGTAAGGAGGCGGATCTAATTTAGAACCTGGCTTCTCTTCCAGTTTTTGTATGTTAAGTCATGTTTAAAGTTAATTGCAAAATAGGCAATAGCCTTAGGACATTTAACATCCAAAATTAAACTGTTGCATTTGATAGATTCAGCATTACCCTATATACTCAAGTATAAGCTGAGTTTTTGTGCAGAAAATTTGTGCCAAAAAACCCAAACTCGGCTTATACTTGGGTCATACAGGTTATTTGATTCGGTGCGCTTGGCTTAACAGGTAATCAAGCTAAATCACAAAGGTTAAAATCCTTCAAAACTGGATTCCTCCTCCTCATCATCTGTATGTCCAAACAGAGCTTCAGCTGTACTGGAGACTATGTGCATTTGATTAGGTGTATGTGCACCGAATCAAATAACCTGTATGACCCGAGTATAAGCTGAGTTCCGGTTTTTCGGCATAAATTTTGTGCCAAAAAAACTTGGCTTATACTCGAGTATATATGGTAAGTTTGTTACTGCTCAACAAGCTGATGATACTATAAATCCCTACACTACAAATTATAGCTTAAAGCTGGAAAGGTTAAAGAAAAGCATACTTGTTATTTATAATTACTTTTTTAGATATAATGACTACATAGTTATACGCAGCCTGGTGTATTATGGTGTACAGTTAATTCTAATTACTGTATTTTATATTTGTTGGTCATCAACAGCACAAATTTTATTCTCCAAAATAAATATATCAATCTAACAAAATGGTTAGATTAGATATATCAACTAAACAAAATGGTAAATTTTCTTTTAAAGACTGATCAACTAAATTGATAGAAGAACTGGTTTTTCTTGATGTCTCATTTTCAAATTACTGATACAAATTTATCAAAGAATTATATATTTTATCCAACATCAAATCCACAAGTTTCCAAGATAGATACAATTCTTGTTCAATTTCCAAAAATAAATAAAGGCTTTCTAATTGAAAGCATTTACATTTTAGCTCTCTAAAGTAAACATTAACAAGAAAATACAAAAAATGATCTCTTGTTTTTTGAATCGTCCACTTCATTACACACATTATTTCTCACATTCAAAAGATATTTACTTCCTAAGAACACAACAAACAGAATCTTCCTTTCAAATCAGTCATTCTGTTTCCATGGTAACGTTCTGGTATTCCTTGGCTACCATAAGTCGCAGTAGCTGACTGTGGAATTTCTCAATCTTCTTAACATCTTGAGCTTGGTCTGTTCTATACATCAAACAAACTAAATCATCTGTTACTTTCATACACAAACTCCCATCCAAATGCCTGTATTTGAGAACCACACGTGTCTTCATGGGGTTGGCAAGATTGAGCTTCTCAGCCGTACAGCTGAACTCCTCCCAGATCTGGTACTGTGGCACCTTGGCTCGGGTGGAACAGGAGAGGGGCAAGACCATGAGACTAGGCCCACCTGCTACCCACCTCCTGCGCTGCCTATCAACACAGGCGTCCCAACACCCCAAGATGGTCAAGATTAGATTTTTTTTTTTTTTTCAGAAAGCCACCTTTCTGAAGGTGCATGTGCACTGAATCAAATAACCTGTATGACCCGAGTATAAGCCGGGTCAAATATTTCCTTAGAAATATTTTATTATCTTCAAAGCTCTAAGGATAATATATATTTTAGAGTTACTAAATACTTTGTTTGAAGGTGATGAATTTAGGGAATGGTTGTGCTGATGGCAACAGAGATATTTCTCCCTTTTCCTTTCCCTCAAGACAGACTATCACTCAGAGTAAGTGTCTGCATGCATCATGATAACTCACAGCAACCTCAAACTCTTGAGACTCAACCAATCCTCTTGTCTCAGCCTCCCAAATAGCCAGACAACAGGAGCCTGACACAAGGCCTGTTGTACTCATGCCACCTGGAAGAAAGACTCGGACCCCACTTTAGGTATAAATCAGATGGTGATTTATTACACCTGCACAGGTGGGTCGCTGCCCCAAAGGTCAAATGGCCCCGGAATGAGAAGTAGGCTGATTTTTAGACCATTTTTGTGCTGTGTTGGCAGGCAAGCTGGTGAGCACAGAAGCAGAATGTGGCCAGTTAGCTCATGGGTGGGGTTACAGAGTTGGCTCAAGGGGACTACAACATGGTGGTTGGCACCAGGACAAACTTAGCTTGGGAAACTAAGCTTGAGTAAGCTTTCACCGTTGTTTTACCTGTGGCTAGGAGTTTTGGGAACTCGGGGAACTTCCTTATTCTATTTTGAAATCTGTTTCTGGATTTGGCCTGGGGGATGAGGGTTGAGATGTGCAGGGACTCAGGCTGAGACAGTTGGGGGCCTTTAGAGGTCTTTTTGCTGGGTCAGTTATTATAGGCCTCCCTAGTTTTTTTTTTTTTTTTTTAGTAGGGAAGGGGTAGTAGACAATAATAAGAAGCTCTTGTTCAGGCTGGTTTTGAACTCCTGAGCTCAAGCAATCCACCCACCTTGGCCTCCCAGAGTGCTAGGATTACAGATGTGAGCCACCATGCTTGGCACCTGTTACTGCTTGTTAAAGAACTGAATGACCACCTAAGTGCAAACTGCTTTGCAGGTTCTTGTACTGCCTCACTGGGGTGAGCTTTCCTCCTCATTTGAGATACTTTTTCCTCTCCATTCCAAGTCTGAAAAAATCAAAAGGGCAGGCCCAGTGTCTCATGTCTGTAATCCCAGCACTCTGGGAGGCTGTGGCAGTTATATTGCTTGAGCACAGCAGTTTGAGACAGCCTGGGTAAGAGAGAGACTTTGTCTCTACCAAAAAAAAAAAAAAAAGGGTGAGGGGGTTGGGGGAGAAATAGCTGAGTGTGGTGGTGGGCACCTGTAGTCCCAGCTACTTGGGAAGCTGAGGCAAGAGGATGGCTTGAGCCCAGTAGTTTCAAATTGCTCTGCGCAATGACAGCACAGGGCCACAGAAACACTGTCTCAAAGAAAAAAAAAAAGCAAAAACAAAAAGAAAAGAAAGAAAGAAAGAAAAGAAAAGAAAAGGAAAGGAAAAGAAAAGAAAAAAAGGAAAGGAGTCACTTCTGCCTTTCTCCTTCAATACCATCATTTCATTGCCTGAAAACCAATGTGTATTCAAGAAACTGAAGCTCAGGTTGGGAAAAGAAAACCTTAACAACCTAAGGAGAAAGATACTTATTTGGGACAGTCTCACTCAGTCTCCCTGGGTGGAGCGCTGTGGTGTCATAGCTCACAGCAACCTCAAACTCTTGGGCTCAGAGATTCTCTGGCCTCAGCCTCCCAAGTAGCTGGGACTATAGGCGCCTGCCACAACACCATTTTTAGAGATGGGGTCTCGCTCTTGCTCAGGCTGGTCTCCAACTCCTGAATTCAAGTGATCCACGCATCTTGGCCTTCCAGAGTGCTGGGTTGCAGGCGTGAGCCGCGGCCCCCCTCCCCTGCGAGGTAGCTCTGTAGAGGGAGGGACTACAAGAGACTCCTCC
The DNA here is from genome assembly GCA_963574355.1 of Loris lydekkerianus. Classification (NCBI taxonomy): domain Eukaryota; kingdom Metazoa; phylum Chordata; class Mammalia; order Primates; family Lorisidae; genus Loris; species Loris lydekkerianus. The sequence continues at coordinate 26,667 of CAUYPK010026699.1, read as the reverse complement.
GAGCACCGGGGCATCCAGGGGCTCCCCACGAGGCCCCAAACCATAGTTGAGGACTTGCAGGTTCACAAACTACCATTTGCCCGAATGAGCTTTTACTTTTCTGGGTCTAATTTTTAATAGGAGAAAGGAGGGGCCCGAGGACCTCCCGGAGCCCAGCTCCTCTCGCGCACGAACCGCGCACACCCCGCCGGGATCCTCTCCCGGTGAACCTTCAGCCTCCCTCGCGATCCCAGGGAGCGGCGGGGCTGAAGTCAACGTGCAGAGACAGGACGCCCGGGGTCCCAGCTGCCTGCCCAGCCGTGGCCTGTGACCGCAGGGGACTCCAGGACAAGATGTGCCAGTGTGACCTTCAGTCTCAAGACCCCCGAGCTGAGGAGCGAGGCCCGAGCGCGGCCCGAGCCACCTCCACTGGATCCAGCCCCGGGAAACAGCCGCACACTCACCATTTCCCAGGTTCCAAAGTATCCTGGATTCCTCCCTTTAACTCTGCCGGTACCGGAAAGTACAGGGTGCCAGAGACAACTAAGGACCGCTGGAGAGGGAACAATGGAGAGACGACGCCAACTCGGTGTCTCGCTAAGGAAAATGGCCCGCGGCTCGGCGCCCGTAGCACAGGGCTTACGGCGCCAGCCACACAGGCCGAAGGCGGTGGGTCTGAACCCGGCCGGTGCCTGCTGACCAGCAATTGACCACTGCAACAAAAAATAGCCGGGGGATGTGGTGGGCGCCTGTGGTACCAGCTACTCGGGAGGCTGAGGCAGGAGGATGGCTTCAGCCCAAGAGCTGGAGGTTGCTGTGAGCCGTGACGCCACGGCACTCTACCGAGGGCAACAAAGTGCCTCTGTCCCAAAAATAAATAATAAATAAATAAATAGCCCAGCCAGATCCGGGAAACTGCCTTCCTTCCAGCTGCACACCTGATTGGACAGGCCTCGCATCGGAGCCACTGATTGGCTAAGGCTCCAGGCCCCGTCTCTGGGTGAGGCAGTTAGACCTGGGCGGGAAGGGGCTCGTGTAAGGGGCGTTTTGGCTGTAGCTCTTTTTAGACAAGACTTAGCTCCTGCTTGGGACGTGACCCTTGATGGAGGGTATTTTCACTGAACCTTGAACATAAGGTATATATTTTTATGAATTATACACATATACATATGGTCTGCACTTTTTTTTTTCTTTTTTTAATTATTAAATCATAGCTGTGTACATTAATATGATCATGGGGCACCATACACTTGGTTCATGGACCGTTTGTACACATATACATATGAAGGGGGTCTCTGAAAAGCAAAAAGCAGTCTCTGCTTATTATTCAGAGGGAACTCAGGAAAGCAGAGAACAAGCCTGAGAGAAACAGTCAAAACAAAGCATAGGGCCAGAGATTAAGGTAGGATCGATTTTATTCAAAGGCAGACAGAACAGGGCAAAGGCGGCAGAGGCAGACCTGTGAAAGCATGTGGTGAGAATAAGAGGGGGTCTAGTGTATGATGCCCCATGATCATATCAATGTACACAGCTATGATTTAATTAAAAAAAAAAAAAAAAAAAAGACGGGGTCAGGCAGTCTGGAGCAGACGTGGCACAGCTGATCTGGTTTGAAATAGGTCCTACCTGACCATCATTGTCTCTCATTGTTTTATGTATTTGGCCCCCACCTAGGGGATATCTATCTTGAGTAGTCTGGGTGCATTGATTTAGAAGATTATCTTTTAAAGTGGAATGTTGTGAAAAAAAAAATAATAAAGTGGAATGTTGTAACGAGTCACTGAGTTATACTAAAGGTTAATGTGATCTTTCTTTGAACAATGCAAATTAAGAATGCCACATTGGAAAAAAGGTAGCTTCAGGTATATAAGAAGTAGAAATTTGAGTAGCTAGGCGCGGTGGCTTACGCCTAGGGTAATCCTAATACTCTGGGAGGCCAAGGTAGGTGGATTGCTTGAGCTTGGAGATTTGAGACCAGCCTGAGCAAAAAGTGAGACCCGCATCTGCTAGACATATAGAAATAGAAAAACTGAGTCAAGTAGATCACTTGAGCCCAAGAATTGGAGGGTGCTGTGAGCTATGACTCAATGGCACTCTACCCAGGGAGACAGCTTGAGACTCTGTCTCAACAACAACAAAAGGGCAGTGCGTGTGGCTCAGTGAGTAGGGCGCAGGCCCCATATACCAAGGGTGGCAGGTTCAAACCCGCCCAGGCCAAACTGCAACAACAACAACAACAACGAAATAATAGCTGGGTGGTGCGGTGGGCGCCTTGTAGTCCCAGCTACTCAGGAGGCTGAGGCAAGAGAATCACCTAAGCCCAGGACCTACAGGTTGCTGTGAGCTGTGATGCCAAAGCACTTTACAGAGGGCATCAAAATGAGACTGTCTCTAAAAAAAATAAAAATAGAAAAGGGAATTTGAGTAAAGATTGGTGATCAATGTCAGCCACCCCTCCACTGTTAAGCCTAAACCTTTGTAGAGCTTTTTTATGTCAATAAACTCTGAATACTCTAACATGGAGTGTACTCTTTACTTCATCCTGGTTGCCTCTCCACTCAGAAAGGGTGTATCAACTTAAAGTCTCTGGCCAGGGTACACCCTGGTGTGATTTGAAGTGCCTCCCTGGACAGATTGCCCATGAAGGTGGCAAACAGGTTTTCTTTTTTCTGGCTCTCTTTTCACAAGGGACATTTGCCCATCCTAGTCTGTTTTTGTGGCTCTGTGTTCCTTAGTGGTGTCTTTCAATTCTTTGTCTGACCACCCAAGAACCCACTGTTCTAAAGTTCCAGCATGGGGCCGGGCATGGTGACTCACGCCTGAAATTCCAGGACTCTAGGAGGCTGAGGCAGGAGGATTACTTGAGCTCAGGAATTTGAGACTAGCCTGAGCAAGAGCAAGAGTGAGAACCATTCTCTACTAAAAATAGAAAAAAGTAGCCTGGTGTTGTGGCAGGTGCATGTAGTCCCAGCTACTACGGAGGCTGAGGCAAGGGGATGGCCTGAGACGCCATGGCACTCTACCCAAGGTGACAGAGTGAAACTTTTGTCTTAAAAAAGGAAAGGAAAGGAAAGAAGGAAAGGAAAGGAAAGGAAAGGAAAGGAAAGGAAAGGAAAGGAAAGGAAAGGAAAGGAGAAAGAAAAGAAAGGAAAGGAGAAAGAAAAGAAAGAAAAGAAAAGAAAGAAAAGAAAGAAAAGAAAGAAAAGAAGAAAGAAAAGAAAAAGAAAGAAAGAAAAAGAAAGAAAGACTTTCTACTTTCTGGACAGTGCTTCTGTATCTAATTAAATGTAAATCATTATGTTGAAGAGATACCTGCATTTCCAAGTTTATCTCAGCATTATCCACAATAGTGAGGATATGGATGCAAAGCAAAGTGCCCATCAACAAATAAATGATACCAAAAATATCATTTCTGTACACAATAGAATCCTATTAAGCCTTCAAAATGGAGGAAATTCTGTTATTTAGGACAACATGGATGGAACTGGAACATATTATACCAAGTGAAATAAGACAGGCACAGGAAGACTGCGTGATGTCATTGTTCTGTACCTACCAGGTTCTTGTCCTTTCTGCAACAAACCAATACACCAAAACCAGAGTTTAATAATTGAATGTCCATCAAATGAGGAGATGGGAGGGAACCTCAACTCTCCCTCCCTGAGGGGTCTTACACTGGAGTTGTTGAGGGGATTTTGGTGGGTAAAGAGGCCAGGAGTGTGGGAGTTCAATTTTACTTTTATTTTTTTGAGACAGAGTCTAAGTTGCACTCGGTAGAGTGCCATGGCGTGACAGCTCACCAGCAACCTCAAACTCTTGGGCTTAAGTGATTCTCTTGCCTTAGCTTCCCAAGTAGCTGTGACTACAGATGCCGGCCACAATGCCTGGCTTTTTTTTTTTTTTTTTTTTTTGTAGAGACAGAGTCTCACTTTATCACCCGCAGTAGAGTGCGATGGTGTTACAGGTCACAGCAACCTCCAACTCTTGGGCTTAGGCGATTCTCTTGCCTCAGCCTCCCAAGGAGCTGGGACTACAGGCACCTGCCACAACTGCCGGCTATGTATATATATTATTTTTTTTGCAGTTTCTGGCCGGGGCTGGGTTTGAACCTGCCACCTCCGGCATATGGGGCCGGCCCCTACTCCTTTGATCCACAGGTGCCGCCCAGCCGGCTATATTTTTGTTGCAGTTTTGTCAGGGCCAGGTTGTTGTAGTTAACGTTATTCAGTAGGCCCAGGCTGGGTTCGAACCTGTCAGCCTTGGTGTATGTGGCCGTTGCCCTACCCACTGAGCTACAGGCGCCACTGAAAGCTGCATTCTTTTTTTTTTTTTTTGGTAGAGTGCCGTGATGTCACAGGACTCACAGCTACCTCTAGCTCTTGGGCTTCCACGATTCTCCTGCCTCAGCCTCCCGAGCAGCTGGGACTACAGGCGCCCGGCACAATGCCCAGCTATTTTTTTGTTGTTGCAGTTCAGCAGGGGCTGGGTTTGAACCCACCACCCTCGGTGTATGGGGCCGGCGCCCTACTCACTGAGCCACAGGCACCACCCGAAAGCTGCATTCTTGCACTGAGTTAGTTCCTCAGAGGGGATTTTCACACTGGCTGGTGTCAGCAAACAGGAATCCAGGATCCAAAAAACATCTCAAATAGAAACTTCAGATTTCTTAACATTAAAGATGTTATCCTGGCTCGGCGCCCATAGCTCAGTGGTTAGGGCGCCGGCCACATAAACCCAGGCTGGCGGGTTCAAACCCAGCCTGGGCCTACTGAATAAGGAAAACTACAACAACAAAAGAAATAGCTGAGCGTTGTGGCAAGCGCCTGTAGTCCCAGCTGCTTGGAAGGCTGAGGGAAGAGAATCGCTTACACCAAAGAGTTTGAGGTTGCTGTGAGCCGTGACGTCACAGCACTCTACCTAGGGTGACATAGTGAGACTCTGTTTCCAAAAAAAAGAACCAGTTACCATATAGAAACTAGTAAGGGAAGTTAGTGCCTTATAACAAGATCTGCTTGACTGGAGACAGAAAGCAACTGCAAGGCCTGGGGCTAAAGAGTAGCTGTAAGTAACTATAAGAAGTGAATTACTGAGTTAGGGTCAGTGACTAGCTGAGTTTCTATCAAAAGTCTATATTTTTCTGGGAGAGGAAGGCAGGTGCCCGAAATCCCAGCTACTTGGGAGGATGAGGCAGAGGGAACACTTGAGCCTGGGAGTTTTAGGTTACTGTGAGCTAGGCTGACACAACGGCACTCTAGCATGGAGCAACAGTGAGACTCTACCTCCAAAAAAAGAAAAGATAATTGTAGTATTTTATTGGAAGCAATTTTCATACAATCATTGCTTGAAGTCACAGATGTGACATTCATACCCAAATTAGGCCTTGTTATACAATGTTTCTTTCCTCTTGACTGGAGTGGGGGACAGAGTGTCACTCTTGTTGTCTTGGTCACTTAGTACAAAGAAACAAAAGTAGTTTATGCTGGTGAACCTACACCAGATACTCCATATACAGTAATGGAATGGAAAAGGGGAAAGTGAAAAAATACAGAGAAAATGATAATGTACTATCATGATGTGGTGGAACCATGTTGGGGTTTTCCTCATGAGAATATCTGTTTGGTCTGTAGAAACAGAGATGTGGGGTAAAGTGGCAGGTTCCTTCTTAGTCTTATCTGCTGCTGAACACATCAATTGTGTATTTTCCCAGATCTGCAGATGAGAGTGTATTTCACTCAGTGGCTAGAATCTGATCTGCCTCATGGACAAACCCAATGATTCATCACAGGTTTCCCTGCACTAAGAGCTTTGTGACTCTCATCAATTATGTGTCCCAAGAAACATCCCACCCTCCAACTTCAAGTTCACAGTATGATTGGTCTCTTATTTTGACTGAGGCTCTTCTTCATCCATGGCAGGGCCTGTAGCTTCACAAAAGAGGTCTGAAGTCTACGCCAACCTAGTAAGCCAGCAGCAGCAGGAGGCAGCAAAACTTTACTGGGTGTTTCTATCACTATTTCTAAAACAGCAGCAGCAAAAAAAATTGCTACCAGTAATTATAATAATTATTATTATAGATTTCTGAGCTCCAGTGAACCACCATGCCTCACCCCTTTTCTGCTCAAAGTTGAATCTCTTTTTATGTTTTACAGAAATGCATGTAGACATGTGATTTATGCTTAAACTTACACAGAACCCCACACCACAGTAGGAAACAGACAACCACAACCTGACCATTACTGTCAAACCCCTAAGTTTGCCTTCATTTATTCCTCCCTACCATCCAAGCCCTTGAGGTCAAGACTGTAGACAGATCTGAAGACATGGGTTTCCCTCCTCCTGGAGCCTCACATCTTTAGTTGACTGACTGGAAGTGACATTTGTCCCTGCCAAGGAACAGGTGGGTGGCAGCATTCTACCCATCAACACTCCCTGCCTTTGCAAGCGCTGCTCTTTTTCCAGGTACTGTCTCTTCTGCACTTGCACCTGAGAAGTACTGGCTGGGAAGTAAGTGTTCCTTCATGAGGTAACAGATCATTTCTCTGAGTAAGAGGTGTCAGAGCTCTCAAGCTGTATTGCGGTGTGGCAGCTAGTCACAAGGGACTGCTAAGCTCCTGAAATATGGCTGGCCTGAAGTGGCATGTGCTAAAATCCGAAAATACCAAGTGATTGTGAAAGATTTAACACGTCCAAAAACCTTAATGATATATTGACCACATGTTGAAATATTTTCAATATTTTGGGTTAAATGGGAAATTACACTTAATCTCATCCCTTTCATTTTATGTAACTAAAAAACTTAAAATGAGACATGACTCACATTTTATTTCCATTGGATATTGAGGCCTGAGAGCCTCCATTTTCAAAGTTTAGGCTACCTCCACAAAACACCAGAGGTCACAAAGATTATGTAATTTTACATTTTAAATAATTGTCATTGCATTGTTTCCAATTTATTTATTCGTTTATTTTTTAGTCTTTCTGGGGATCCTTACTTTATTGTTTGGAATTCATTGAGGGTTATGGTATTTTGTTCAGTTGATTTATTTTTATTTGTTTATTTGAGACTGAATCTCAGTTGTCCTGGGTAGGTGTCACAGCAACCTCAAGCTCTTGGGCTCAAGCGATTCTTACTTCAGCCTCTGGAGTAGCTGGGACTAGAGGCACCCACCACAACGCCCAGTTATTTTCAGAGGCTGGTCTTGAATCTGTGAGCTCAGGCAATCTACCCGCCTCAGCCTCCCAGAGTGCTGGGATTATAGGTGTGAGCCACCTACCAAGACTATGTACGTGTATTTATAAAACGTGAATGGTACATAGTTAAATGGTAAATTTCATAAATATTTTTACAATCATCACTATCTATACAGATGTTACATAAACTCTTGAAATGTTTCTTCTAAGCTGTCATGTGTGTACAAAAACATTTTTCAATTATGCCAACAGCCTGACAGTTTTCCTGGAAGGCCAACCTCCTGCAGTGGATATAACCTGAGTCACCCTTGGGAAACTAGCGTTGTGGGTGTGACTAAAGCACAGTGTGCCTATTCTCCCTGTCTGCCACAGGCACCTTCATCTCAGACATTTATGCTGGCAACATGACATTTTAGAGCTAAAGCCAAAAAGTTTGACACATTGATCCTAAGACTCAATGTGACTAACGTAAGCTCATTTCCAACCAACTCCCCTCATTTCAAAAGTGTTTCCCAGTTTTTCTTTGCAGTAAATCTTGCTTACCTCTATGAGAAGTCTATCGCAGGCAAGTTGTGTCCATGTCCACATCTACCACAGTGCTGACTGTCTAACTTCATCCTCTGGGCTACTGCCATTACTTTCCCCGCATTTCTTTCTTTCTTTCTTTTTTTTTTTTTTAGATACAGAGTCTCACTTTGTCACCCTTGGTAGAGTGCTGTAGTGTCACAGCTCACGACAATCTCCAAATCCTGGGCTAGGGCAATTCTCTTGCTTCATCCTCCGAGTAGCTGGGACTACAGGCGCCCACCACAACACCTGGCTATTTTTTGTTGCAGTTTGGCTGGGGCTGGGTTTGAACCCGCCACCCTCGGTATATGGGGCTGGCGCCCTACCCACTGAACCGCAGGTGCCACCCCACTTTCCTCTCATTTCAATTAAATGGACAGAAGTTAATGTTTAAAATAAATTATCTTCAAAATCTACAGTTAAAAACAACTTATTATTACATTACCCAAATCTCAACGCAGTCCTCAGAACTGAAAACATCCCGTGGGACATAATGTGACATGGTGATAAAAAGGTTGCAGTGACAACAATGTGGTCTAACAAAGGCAAAGGCCTTGTGGCCTATGTAGCAGGGGGTGGAATTAAGAGCAAGGGAGAAGCTGGAGAAAATTAGGAAGTAAAAGAAGCAGAATTCCTTCCCCTAAATTCACAGAGAGTCAGCTGTGTAGCTTGAGTATAGCTGTTCTCTCTCCATGTGTACAATTGATGTGACTTTTCCCCTCCAGACATTTTATTTTATTTTAATTATTTAAGAAACTTTCTTGTTGCAGTTTGGCTGGGGCCAGGTTCGAATCTGCCACCCACAGAATATGGGGCCAATACCCTACTCACCAAGCCACAGACACCGCCCCACATTCAGGACATTTTAGTTTATTACAAATATCTATAAACTCACTCCACTGGGAATATTTTTCCTGTTAACTATGAAACATTTATTTCATACACAATACTATTATTTGTGTTTATTCCTTTTATATAAAAGTGAAAACAAGTGTAGGAATTATGAACCCCTCCCAATTCCAACCTGAAAAAGCCCAGTAAAATCAGTACATTTCATAATGACATTTAATAGAAAGAAACAATAACAAAAATGTTTCACATAAGTAGTCTCACCCTCCAAAATGGAAAATCTAAAATGTGTTAGTTTAAAAAAAAATGTACATAGGCTTGGCACCAGTGATATACACCAAGGCTTCGGGTTCAAACCTGGCCCAGGCCAGCTAAACAACAATGAAAACTGAAACAAAAAAATATCTGGGCGTTGTGGCAAGCGCCTGTAGTCCCAGCTACTTGGGAGGCTGAGGCAAGAGAATCGCTTAAGCCCAAGAGTTGAGGTTGCTGTGAGCTATAATGCCACAGCACTCTACTGAGGCAAAGAAGAAAGCTGTGAGTCTCTACCGAGGACAACAGGGAGACTCTGTCTCAAATAAACTTAAAAAATGGAAATTCTTAAAAGAATTCCTTGTATTTTTAAAATAGTTTCTAACCATGATTGGATTATACAAACTATCAGATTTATATATTGCATCCAATGAAAATCAAAAGATAATTCTATGCATTTATTTGACCTAAAGGGGATATGTGAAAAAACAAAAAATGAGGTGAAATTAACAGCAATTTTACAACCATAACATGTTTTCTAATTATACTTCCACATTACATTTATTGTAACCGTAACATTCCAATAGTTATCAAAAGCATAAAATAAAAAATAGTAACTATGAAACCAACAGTCTCCAAATTATAGAAATTTGAAGTCCTCAGGAATAAAGGATTACTAGAGAAATCACACAACTGTGTCAATCAATAAAGTATCATTTCCATATGTTTTTTGTTTTTCCAAGCCAGAGGGCCATGGCATCACAGCTTACCTCAAGCAATCCTCCAGCCTCAGCTTCCCAAGTAGCTGGGACTATAGGCACCCATCATGATGATCCACTAGTTTTTCTGTTTTTAGTGGAGACAGGGTCTCACTCTTGCTCAGGCAGATCTTGAACTCCTGAGCTCATGAAATCCTCCTGCCTAGTACTCCCGGAGGGCTGGGATTACAGGCATAAGCCACTTCATCCAGCCTTATTTCCATATATTAACCCCAGTCTTGGATATAATGGGATAGTTTAAGACTGATGCCTGATACCATTTCATATCAATGTTAAAATATGAAAAATTATATAATTTTATTAATAAGAACAATTATATTCACACATATTCTTTCAACAGAATCTGAAAATCCACTATAGGCTTCCTGTAAAAAACACTGTAAAAGAACATCCAAAGTAACTACACTCACATTACAATCTTCAAGGTAGGATTTCACAATTTTTAAAAAGGGAGGATAGTGAATATTGATATGCAACACATTTGCAACATTCCACATGGGAGTAATCTTCACTTTTCTCTAATGCCTTTGAAAATATATTCATCTCTACGTATTAAATAGTATATAACCACTGTACAATGTGTTCTATCTCATCAAATAATACTCAAGACTTCTACATCATTCTGCTCCAAAGACATGTCAGTATTTTAGTTAGTCTCTTTCTTCTGTTAGAGGAGCAATTGGAAAAATGATCTATTGACAGAATTCAGACTTTTCCTCTTAGTCTCATTCTTGCTCAGGCTGGTCTCCAATTCCTGAGACCAAGCAATACACCTGTCTCAGCTTACCAAATTGCTATCCCTCTTACTTTTACTGAAAGTAAAATACCATGAACACATATCATATGCTTACAAACATAAATAGTATCTTCCATTAGATTTTCTTCATCCATGGAAAAATTGATATTAATGTTGTCTACCTAATACGAAATAGTATCTAACAGTCCTAATGTGGAAATAATAAACATAATAAACACTACAGATTAAGGCACAGCATGAACTGATTTGAGAGTTGAAATACATCCATCATACCTGCTTTCCAACACCTCAAATACTGTGAATACAAATAAAATCCTGATAGACTACACCTGTCCACACATCAACATTCTTGCTCCATTACAGCATGTAAACACAGCTGAGCACAGTGGCTCCTCATCCTACTACTCTAAAAGGCCTAGGTAGGTGAACTGCTGGAGCTCAGGATTTCAAGTCCAGCCTGAGCCAGAATGAGACTCTGTCTCTAAAAATTTGGCGCTGTGGTGGGTGCCTGGAGTCCTAGCTACTCAGACGGCTGGCGCAAGAGAATCACGTGAGCACAAAGTTGCTGTGAACTGACACCATGGAACTCCACTGAGGGTGACAAAGTGAAACTCTGCCTCAAAAAAAAAAATTAAATTAAATAAAGCATGTGAACAAGTCACATAATTGCTGGGACTCTGGGTTATTTTCTGTAATAATCTAGTAGTGTAATTTTTCAACGTGTGTGTTATTCCTTTTTTAAGTGAATACATGATACATTTAACCTTGAGTTTTAATTCTTCTTATGTTTATTTCATCTGTAATTTTCTTTCCCTATAATCTTAATGGTAATTTTTCTTTTTTTGTTTTTATAGAGACAGAATCTGACTTTGTCGACCTGGGTAGTGCTGCGGCGTCACAGTTCACAGCAACCTCCAGCTCTTGGGCTTAAGTGATTCTCTTGCCTCAGCCTCACAAGCAGCAGGGGCTACAGGCACCACTAGGCCCAGCTATTTTTTTGTTGCAGTTTGGTAGGGGCCGTGTTCAAACCTGCCACCCTCAGTATGTGGGGCCTGTGCCCTACTCACTGAGCCAATAGGCACTGCCCCTTTCTGGTAATTTTTAAATCATATATATTAGACTTATGTTTCTTTATTCTTCACATCTACAGATTTTTTTACTATGAATAATGTAGAGACGTGTAAAAATGGCATATTCTTTACATTTGTACAGTTTCTCTGAAGTATAAAAAGATACATCACAGGAATTGAAGGAGTAAATGGTTTACTACATGTTTTACACTTGTAAACTTTTTGCCTATGATAAAATTCTCCAGTATTGAGTAAGATATGAACTACTGTTAAAGGTTTAGCTACAGCCTTTACATTTGTAGGGCTTCTCTTCAGTTTGAATTATTTCTTGTTGAGTAAGATGTGAATTATGGGTGGAGGCTTTGCCACATTCATTACATTTGTACAGCATCACTCCAGCATGAATTCTCTCATGTTTTATAAGATTTGAACTACAATTAAATGCTTTACCACATTCCTTACACTTGAAGGGCTTCTCTCCAGTATGAATTATCTGATGTTGAGTAAGATGTGAACGATAGTTAAATGCTTTGCCACATTCTTTACATTTGTAGGGTTTCTCTCCAGTATGAATTCTCATATGCCGAATAACACTTGAAGGATGAGTAAATGACTTACTGCATATATTACATTTGTAGAGTTTTTCTCCAGTATGTGTTCTCTGGTGCTGTGTAAGGTATGAACTAGTTTTAAACCCTTTGCCACATGTTTTACATTTGTAGGGCTTCTCTCCAGTATGAATGATCTGATGTTGAGTAAGATGTGAAGTATGGTAAAATGCTTTGCCACATTCTCTACATGTGTAGGGTTTCTCTCCAGTATGAATTCTCTGGTGCAGAGTAAGGTATGAACTATGGCTAAAAGCTTTGCCACATTCCTTACATGTGTAGGGTTTCTCTCCAGTATGAATTCTCTCGTGCAGAGTAAGGTATGAGCTAGTGCTAAAGGCTTTGCCACAATCCTTACATTTGTAGGGTTTCACTCCACTATGAATTTTCTGATGTTTTGTAAGATTTGAACTACAGTTAAATTCTTTGCCACATTCTTTACACTTGAAGGTCTTCTCTCCAGTATGAATGTTCTGATGTCGAGTAAGATGTGAACTGCGATTAAATGCTTTGCCACATTCTTGACATTTGTAGGGTTTCTCGCCACTATGAATTCTAATATGCCGAATAAGACTTGAAGTATGAGTAAATGACTTACTGCACATTTCACATTTATATATTTTTTCTCCAGTATGAATTCTCTGGTGCTCAGTAAGATGTGAACTAGTCCGAAATGTTTTGCTACAATGCTTACATTTGTAAGGCTTTTCTCCCGTATGTATTCTCTGGTGGTGAGTAAGGTATGTAGTAGTATTAAAGGCTTTGCCACATTCTTTACATTTGTAAGGTTTCTCTCCAGTATGAATTCTCATATGCCGAATAAGACTGGAAGGATGAATAAATGGCTTTTTGCACATTTCACATGTGTATAGTTTTCCTCCAGTATGAATTCGCTGGTGCTGAGTAAGGTATGAACTACTGTTAAATGCTTTGCCACAGTCTTTACATCGGTAAGGCTTCTCTCCAGTATGAATTATCTCATGGCGAGTAAGGTATGTACTAGTGTTAAATGCTTTGCCACAGTCTTTACATCTGTAAGGCTTCTCTCCAGTATGAATTATCTCATGACGAGTAAGGTATGCACTAGTGTTAAATGCTTTGCCACATTCTTTACATTTGTAAGTCTTCTCTCCAGTATGAATTACCTCATGACGAGTAAGGTATGCACTAGTGTTAAAGGTTTTGCCACATTTTTTACATTTGTAGGTCTTCTCTCCTGTATAAATGTTCTCATGTTGAGTAAGATGTGAACTATGGTTAAGGGCTTTGCCACATTCTTTACTTTTGTAGGGGTTCACACCAGTATGAGTGCTCTGATGTTGAGTAAGATGTGAACTACCATTGAAGTCTTTGCCACATTCTCTACATTTGTAGAGTTTCTCCTCACTGTGGTTTATTTTACATTTTCTTAAATTTGATGACTGATTAAAGACTTTCTCAGATTTATTGCATCTGTATGACTTTTCTCCAGAATGGATTCCTTCATACATAGTATGTTTTGAAGACTGGGTAAAAGGTTCTAAATACTTAATACATTTGTAATACTTACATTGAATATGGATCTTCTGGTGGAGAATAAGTTTTGAATATTGAAGAAAGATTTTCTTACATTTTTTACATTTGAATGTCTTGAATGGTAAATGAGGTTTCTGATGTTTCCCAGGACTAGAGCCTTGATAAAAGGTTCTCTCAAGATTATGGCACTGATTAGCTATGTGTTCAATACAAACATCTTGGAAATGATTTAAACTAGGACCCTGGCTAAAGAATATCAAACTTTTATTATAAGTGTGATGTTTTCCCCAATTATTTATTCCGTGATATTTAGTAAGCAACGATGAAGTGGTAAGGGCATTTTTGTACTGATCTATATTATAGATTTGGGGATAAGAAGGTAATATATTGTGGTGGAAGGATAATAAGTATTTAAAAAAGGACCCATCAAATTGATCAAATTTAGAAATATTTACATTTTTAAATCTAAGATCTTCAGAAACATTTGGCTGAGCATTTAATCTAATTCTATATTTTTGTTGATACACCAAATCGCAATTTGCAACATGGAATAGGTCACTATTTCGACTTCGCAAATTTCTATTCAAAAAAAAGTTATGCCCCAAAAGTTGACACTGATATTTACTTTGAGAAACATGTGGTTCAGAAAAAGTAACTAACATATATGAAGTTTTTCTCTGAGGTGTTTTATGTTTTTGACCTCTGATATCAGTAATATGTTTGTAACTATTTGTTTTCCTCCATTCTTTATGCCCATCATAACATGCACTCTGCCCTTCATACTCAGTCACACTTTTCCACTCTTTCCTTAAGTGTAAATTTTCAAGACCACAACTCTCAAATATGTCCACTACCACTCTGGGGAATGGCGCTTCTATGCACTGCTTAGTCCACAGGCCTCGGCTGTAACAGGGAAGCATATCTGAAAGATATTAAAATTTTTTTAAACTTCAATTACTACATTTTGATGAAAATACTTAACAATTAAATACTTATACACAATTATACCAACCTGTGAACATCACTATGATGACTAAATCAACACTTGAGGCCTTTGCTTCTGCAATGATGTATCAACTTAAAAAAAAGTATATGCTAAAAGAAAACCAATTTGGTTTGCAATACCTCCCACAAACACTAAGCCATAAAGAGCCGAATTAATAGCTACATTAAGTTTGTTACCTTTCTGCAGCACAGAAGAATAAAATGAGAAAAATATCTTTAAATTTCCTGTTTCTACCTCAGGAGATAAATGCATGAAACATATGTTCAATGGTCTATATTTTTCTGGAGCTATATATAGATAGCTTATTGTTTCCCTTTACATGGAGTGCTGAAGGGAATAGAGAAATAGCTGAAATGACAGAATGGGCAGAATGGGTACACTGCAAAAAGACGAATGCTTGTTACAGCAACACAGAGATGACATTAACAAAGACATCTGCCAAGGAAAAGATTAAATGCTTAAAAAAAAAAAAAAAAAGAATCCTTTTTAACTAAAAAATGCAGACAAACAGATTGCCAGCAGGTTGGAGAAGCACACAGAATATCTAGTGTGGCTGACTGTTAACAGAGTTTTTCTTTTTTAAAATTTTAATTTTTTTTTTTTTATTTTGTCAACCTGGATAGACTCCATGTCATCATAGCTCACAGCAACCTCCAACTATTGGGTTCAAGCAATCTTCTTGCCTCAGTTTTTCTATTTTTAGTAGAGATGGGGGTCTGACTTTCCCTCAGGCTGGCCTCAAACTCATGAGCTCAAGCTATCTACCCACCTTAGCCTGTCAGAGTGCTAGGATTATAAGTGTGAGCCGCTGCGTCTGGCCAGATTTTTTTCTGGCGTTTCTATACAACGTGCTGATAAACAATGGGACAGGTAGGTGCCTTTAAAAAAATTTTTTAATCCAAGTGTCACTCTGTTGGCCCAGGCCAGAGTGCCATGGCACTGGCCCACTTCATAGCAACCTCAAACTTTTAGGTTCAAATGATACTCCTGCCTCAGCCTCCCAACTAGCTAGGATTACAGGCACCTGCCACAATACTGGTCTAATTTTTCTATTTTTAGTAGAGATGAGGTTTCACTATTGTTCAGACTGGTCTCAAACTCCAGAGCTCAAGCAACCCTTTGACTTTAGCCTTCCAGAGTGCTAGGATTACAGGAATGAACCTCCACGCCCAATCTAGGTATAACTTTTTTTTTTTTTTTTTTTTTTGAGAAAGTCTCACTATATACCCTCAGTAGAGTGCTGTAACGGCACAGCTCACAGCAACCTCAAACTCTTGATCTTACATGATTTTCTTGCCTTAGTCTCCCAAGTAGGTGGAACTACAGGATGCTCACCACAATCCCTGGCTATTTTTTCTTGCAGTTGTCATTGCTATTTAGCTGGCATAGGCCGGGTTTGAACCTACCAGCCTCACTGTATGTGGCTGGCACGGTAACTACTTTGCAGCGGGTGCCAAGCCTAGGTACCACTTTTTTGAATAACCGAAATCTTTATAAAAACTATAATATATCAGGCAGTGCCTCTGGCTCAATGAGTAGGGCACCGGCCCCCTATACCAAGGGTGGCAGGTTCAAATCTGGCCCTAGCCAAACTGCAATAAAAACTAGCCGGGTGTTGGGGTGGGTGCCTGTAGTCCCAGCCACTCGGGAGGCTGAGGCAAGAACATTGCCTAAACACAGAAGTTGGAGGTGAGGTTGCTGTGAGCTTTGTGAAGTCACAGCACTCTACTGAGGGCAATAAAGTGAGACTCTGTCTCTACAAAACAAACAAACAAACAAACAAACAAAATCCTACAATATATCAAAGAAACATTGCCCAACCTAAAATTGAAAGTAAATACACAGGTGACACTAAAGAAGTGCACATCCTCATCATTCTGTTTGTCTCCGCACCCATAGCTCAGTGGCCAGGGCGCCAGCCACATACACCAGGGCTAGGGAGTTAGAACCCTGCACAGGCCTGCTAAACAACAATGACGACAACAACATCAAAAATAGTCGGGTGTTGTGGCACCTGCCTGTAGTCCCAGCTACTTGGGAGGCCGAATCAAGAGAATTGCGTAAGCCCAATAGTTTGAGGTTGCTGTGAGCTGTGACACATGACAGCACTCTACCGAGGGCAGCTTAATAAGACTCTGTCTCAAAGAAAACAAAGTGAGCATGTATGAGTTAATTTTACAACATTAAAAATATCTATCTTAGAGATGGCCAAAAAGCTGCATGAGTAACAATAGCCACACAAAAGGACAGAAGGAACGCATCAACAAAATGTGATTACTAAAAAGGGATCAAAACTATAAAAACACAAAGTATGTGATGAAAAGTAACTGAACAAAGACTCACTGGCGGAGGCTGACAACAGACTTGATGTACTAAAAAGGACAGCAATATTGATACCAAGTAATTTAATATTATAGACTCAGGAGACCAAATAGGAAAATAAACAGAGATAAAATGAAGAGGGTGTAAGGACTACAGGACACAATCACATAGTCCATTATACTGATAATGGCAGATACAGAATGAGAAGAGGAAAAAAGGGGGGGAGTATATGAATGGTGGCTTAGTATTTTAATATTTTAGAGAGAAAATCGCACAAAGTATCATGAAGCTTAGCCAACTCTAACACAGAGACAATCACAGTAAAATACATTTTAATCAGAAAATTAAAAATTAGAGAATCTTCAAATCATAAATGAACAGGTAAATTGGCTGCATTTTATCCTCAGCCCGCTGTCACGGCTGCCTACAAGCTCATGCTGATCTACCCTGGCAAGAGCACCTAGAACCTGGAGAACTACTTTACCATCTGGTATGATGCCAGCCTGAGCATGGTAGGCCATGAGCTCTCAAAGTACAGTACAGCAGGCACGGTAAGATTGGTGCCGGAGTTTGACACCTGCTTTGCCTCAGTGCAGAGGAGATCGATGTGGATCCTCTGGACAGTGCTGGATGCCACTGGCAGATGTGGCTTCCTGTAATGAGGACTTGGGTATCTCAATGAGCAGCACTATGGGGGCTCATCCATATCAGCCTGCTGCCTAGGTGACTCTAGCCATCCCGTGGAAAGTGAAACCTACAAGGTGATGTACAAAACAGATCTTGACCTCCAGTGCTGTGCTTACTAGGGACCTGCTTAGCCTTGGCCTGACCAGGGGCGAGAAGCAAGGGAGGCTCTGTGCTCCGGGAGCCAGTACTGTACTCATCCAGATCAGGCCACGGCCTGGGTGACTCCAGCCATTTCAGGAGAACATGTAACCTACAAGGTGATGTACAAAAACAGTTGTTTATTCCCTGACACCAGAGGAGCTGGCTCCAGAAGATTTGGATCAATCTTCTTTTTTTTTTTTTTTTTTGAGACAGAGCCTCAAGCCATCACCTTGGGTAGAGTGCCATGGCATCACACCTCACTGCAACCTCCAACTCCTGGGCTCAAACAATTCTCCTGCCTCCACCTCCCAAGAAGCTGGGACTACAAGTGCTTGCCACAATGCCTGGCTATATTTTGGTTGCAGTCATCATTATTGTTTGGTGGGCACAGGCTGGATTCCAACCCGCCAGCTCAGATGTATGTGGCTGGCGCCTTAGCTGCTTGAGCCATAGGCACCAAGCCAGGATCAATCTTGAATTAAGTTTGTGCTGCATTTACTTTTATAAACAAAAAAGTAAGAATTATAAAAATAGTACAAAATAAACACTGCTGTTTCTAATGGCAGTTGAAATAGTCCCACATATGGTCATCAGAAGATAAGTCCTTCTGATGTCACACTAATACGGGCTAAACTCCTTGATTTCTATGGAACAGAAGTACATCTTGTGTATTTTAGAATCCTTCCTGGGCCTACTTTTATTGCAGTAAAATGCCTCTTAATCATGTTCCAGTGTGTCTTTTACTTTCTGGTTTCTGGATCATGGTCTTACCATGTGAGGTCAGTACTCATTTGAAGCATAACTATACTAATTTTTGCTCCAGATCAGTATAATAAAAGTAGTAATGTACAAAAAATAAAAGAAAAGTTAACTTGGCATGTATACACGTGCTTCTGTATGATCAACTGATATTTCAGCAAAAAATCGTGCAGGCTATAAAGATATAGGATGATACATTTAACGTGCTGAGAAAATAATAGTTGTCAACCAAGATAACTACTCTGCCAAAAATGCCCTGTCCTTTACAATGAATTAGAAATGAAGAATATTTGCACAGGGCATCTGTTAAAAGAGAGACACAAAAAGAAAAAAGAAAGAAAAAGAATTTCTCAGATCAACAAACATTTACTGAATTCATGTCCATTATCCCTACAAGAAATGCTAAAGGGAGTCAGTTCCTCATATAGAAACTCATTAGGATGGTAGAAAGCACCAAAAATCATGTAAAAATATCAAAGTCTCTCGTAAGAAAAGTTTTACACACAAATAATATGTGTTACTATAATAATGATGGCACAAAGAATCCTCTTAGTTCTAATATAAAACTTTAAAACAAATACTCATAACTGTAAATCTTAATAGAGACATGATACATGTGCAGCACGACATATTTTGAGACATTAGCTAAATACAATGGGGCATATACGGAGGCAGAGTTTTTGTATGCAATAAAAGCTATCAACTGAGAATTCATATACGTATTTTCAACTTTATGCAGTATGTATTGTAATCCCAATAAAAATACCTATAGTGGCTTGGTATGGTGGCTAATGCCTGAAACCCTAGCACTCTGTCAGGCCAGAGCGGGAGGTAGCTTGAAGTCAGGAGTTCGAGAGGAGCCGGAGTAATAATAAGATCCTATCACAACTGAAAATTTAAAAAATGGGTGAATTCTGTGTCTCATGCTTATAATCCTAGCACTCTGGAAGGCCAAGGTGGATGGACTCCTTGAGCTTAGGAGTTTAACACCAGCCTGAACACAAGTGAAACCCCCCATCACTACTAAAAATTGAAAAAACCTAACTGGAGGCCAGGTGCACAGGTTCATGCCTATAATCTTAGTGCTCTGGGCAGCTGAAGCAGGCGGATTGCCTAATCTCAGGACTTCAAGATCAGCCTGATCAAGAGCAAGACCGCCTCTCTATTAAAAGAAAACAACAACAAAACTAGCCCAGTGTTGTGGTGGGCATCTATATTCTCAAGAAACTTGGGAGACCAGGAGTTTGAGGTTGCTGTTAGCTAAGATGGCATGGCACTGCACGGTGTCCCTAGACCAGTGGGTAGGGCGACAGCCACAAACACCGAGGCTGCTGAGTTCGAACCTGGCTCGGACCAGCTAAAACAAGGACAACTGCAACAACAATTAAAAATAGCCAGGTGTTGTGGCAGGCGCCTGCAGTCCCAGCTACTTGGGAGGCTGAGGAAAGAGAATCGCAAAAGTCCAAGAGTTTGAGGTTGCAATGAGCTGTGAGGCCACGGCACTCTACCCAGGGCGACACCTTGAGATCGTATCTCCAGGAAAAAAAAAAAAAAATGTCATGGTACCGTACCCAGGGGCAGCAAAACAGGACCCTTGTCTCAATGAAATAATGACACTATAGCACTCTACCCAGGCCAATAGAGTGAGACTCAGTCTCAAGCAAAATTGTTTTGCTTTCTTTTCTGAAGATAAAAATAGTTAGATAGGCAAGGTGATGTGCACTGTAGTCCCAGGTACTAGGAAGGCTCAAGCAGGAGGATCACTTGAGTCCAGAAATTAAAAGTTGTTGTGACCATGATCATGCCACTGCACTCTGGCTAAGGCAACAGAGTGATTCTCTGTCTCAAAAAAATACCTATAGCAAATAGATTAAAAAATGAAATTATAATTAAATCTAAACATATCGATACAAACAACAACACCACAAAAAGGGAGACAGAGTAAAACAGAAACAAAATTGTTAAAAGAACCATAAAAAATGGACGGCGCCTGTGGCTCAGTGAGTAGGGTGCCTGCCCCATATACCAAGGGTGGCTGGTTTGAACTCAGCCATGGCCAAACTGCAACAAAAAAATAGCCGATTGTTCTGGCAGGTGCCTGTAGTCCCAGCTACTTGGGAGGCTGAGGCAAGAGAATCACCTTAGCCCCAGAGTTGGAGGTTGCTGTGAGCTGTGTGACGCCATAGCATTCTGCCAAGGGCAATAAAATTAGACTGTGTCTCAAAAAAAAAAAAAAAAAAAGGAACAATAAAAAATAAACGCGGTCAGCAATCATTCCATGGCAGTAATCACTTTATATATAAATAAATTAAATCAATTAAAAGATATAAATTATCTTAAAAAAGAAACTCAAAATAAGATCCACTTGCACATTCTACAAAAACAGACTGTTATGTCTAAGGACAAAAGGGCTGTAAGGGGAAGAATGGATTAAAGCTACTGCATGAAAAGTCAAATACCATCACAGACAAAATACATGTTACATCAACAATGGTCACAAGTGACACTTAGAAAGCTAACAACTTAGAAGAGATTATTATACATATTTTTAAACTTATGCAATATGTATTGTAATCATAATCAAAATACCTAAAGTGGCTTGGTATGGTGGCTAATTCCTGAAATCCTAGCACTCTGTCAGGCCAGAGAGGGAGGTAGCTTGAAGTCAGGAGTTGGAGAGGAGCCTAAATAATGACAACATCCTATCACAACTGAAGATTAAAAAAATGGGTAGACATGGTGGCTCATGCTTATAGTTATATTAACATGTATTGTAAGTGACACTTGTGACCGTTGTTGATGTAACATGTATTTTTTCACCAACCACAGTGGCTCAAGCTTATGATCTCTGTGACTAGGAAGGCTGAGATGGGAAGAAAACTTGAGGCCAAAACCTGAGAAACCTAGTAAAAAAACATTTTTTTTGAGACAGAGTCGCAGTATGTCGCCTTCAGTAGAATGCGGTGGTGTCATAGCTCACAGCAACCTCAAACTCTTGAGCTTAAGTGATGCTTTTGCCTCAGACTCCCAAGTAGGTGGGACTACAGGTGACTACAACACCCAGCTATTTTTTGGTTGGAATTGTCATTGTTGTTGAGTAGGCCCAGGCCAGCCTCAAACCCACCCACTTGGTGTATGTGGCTGGCACCCTACTCACTGAGCTACAGGCACTGAGCCGAAAAACACTATTTCTAAACAAACTAAAAAAAAAAATATTTGCTGGGCCTGGTGGAACATGCTTACAGTCCAGCGTCTTAATAGAGAATGTGAAAGAATTGCTTGAAACTGGCAATTAGAGGCTGAAAAAAGCTGTGATCCTGATACTGCACACCAGACTGAGTGACAGACTGAGACTCAGTCAAACATACTGTATCAAATTACAAAAAGAGGATTATGTAATTAATGTGGTCCACTGGACACGACATTTTCACAGGTAGCAACACATATACATGTAACATCAGAACTTACAAAAATATGAAATGCTCTTGTCTTATACATGTGATAAAAAGATAATGTCCAGGTTCAGTGCCTGTAGCTCAGTGGATAGGGCACCCAGCCACATACACCGGAGCTGGCAGGTTCGAACCCAGCATGGGACTGCCTAACGACAATGACAGCTACAACCAAAAAAAAAAAAAAAAAAAAAAAAATAGTCAGGCCTTGTGGCAGACCCCTGTAGTCCCAGATATTTGGGAGGCTGAGGCAAGAGAATTGCTTAAGCCTAAGAGTTTGAAGTTTCTATAAGCTGTAAGGTCATGGCACTGTACCATGGGGGGCATACTAACACTCTGTCTCAAAAAAAATTTGAAAAGTTAATGTCCATAATATATACAAAAGGACTCAAAAATTGAATTCCAAAGATCAGAAAACATATAACTAATTTAAAAATGCATGAAAGACAGGGCTTGGAAAGAAGAAAGGATTTTTTATTTTTATTTTTTTTTGTAGTTTTGGCCAGGGCCTAGTTCGAACCAGCCACACCCGATATATGGAGCTGGCACCCTACTCCTTGAGCCACAGGCACCACCCAGAAGAAAGGATTTCAAAGGACTCCATCATCTCCTTAAAAGAAAAACAGGAAACGTGCTCACATGCGTAGCTCACCAATGCTACAGGCTACACACAACTAGCAACTGAGAAAAGCACCACACCAAGGACCTCTAGAAACAAGGCACTGTCCGGAACCTAGACCACCAGCTAAGGACCCAAGTAAAGCCAGAGGTTCTGACTCAACATATGCTACAGACACACCTATACTTGTGAATCAAAGAAAAGCCTTATCTAAACAAAAGAAAATGCAAGCAACAGCTGGCCCAGATGACAAGAAATTAGTCAAAGAACTCCAGAAATATGAAAATAAGAACAAAAGAATATTCCCCAAAGATGGAACACCATCTTTCTGGCAATAGATACCAACCAAAATGAAAAACTGAAATGACAAAAAGGTCTAAGTATGAGCTGTAAGGAAGCTAAACAAAATTCAAGAAAAAATGGAAAACCAACTCAAACAAACCAGGAAACAATTCAGGAAATGAATAAAAGCTTCAATACAGACATTGACATATTAAAAAAAATACAAATAGAATTTCTGAAAAGAAAAGCATTTAAGAAAAACAACGAAAGTTTATACAATAGACTACCACAGACCAAAGAATCTCAGAACTTGACACCCTTACAAATAAACACAATCAGAAATAATAAACAGGGCCAGGCATAATCCTAGGACTTTGGGAGGGCAAGGTAGGGGGATTACTTGAGCTTAGGAGTTTGAGAACAGCCTAAGCAAGAACAAGACCCCATCTCTTCTAATGGAAAAACTACCCAGGCAATGTGGCAGGTACCTGTAGCTACTTGAGAAGCTGAGGCAAGACGACTGCTCAAGCCCAAGAGTTTGAGGCTGCTATGAGCTATGATGACATGGCACTCTACCAGGGCAACGGAGTGACACTGACACTCTGTTTCAAAAAAAAACAAAGAAAAAGAACAGAGAAATAAGAGGACTAATAAAGGCTGTGAGAAATATGGGCTTATGTAAAATGTTTCAATGTAATAAGAATCATAGACATCACTGTAGGTGAAGAACATGCTTCAGGGCTAGAAAATAAAAATGAGGCAATAATTGAGGAAAACATCCCGGCTGTGGCCAGAGATTCAGACATTCAGGAACAAAAAGCTCTACAAACACCCACAACAAGAAAAATAATAATAAAAAGAAAAAAATGTAGAACTCAATTCCAATGGAAACACAATTTTTTTTTTTTTAGACAGAGTCTTACTTTGTTGGCTTCGGTAGGGTACCATGGTGTCATAACTCATAAAACCACAAAATCTTGGGTCCAAGTGATGCTCTTGCCTCAGCCACCCGAGTACCTAGGAATACAGGCACCTGCCACAACTCCCGGCTACTTTTAGAGGGGGGGGTCTCACTCTGGCTCAGGCTGGTCTCGAACCTGTAAGCTCAGGTAATCCACCCACCTCGGCCTCCCAGAGCTCTATGATTACAGGCATGAGCCATCTGGATGACCCAAAACCACACAATTCTACACAAACTCAAAGAAATTAAACAACCTGCTGCTGAATGGTTACTAGATCAATGATGAAACTGAGATGAAAATGAAAAAGAGAGTGTAACCTGGTTTCTTATACCTTCAATGAATCCCCAACAAAATTTAAAAACAATAAAAAACTGAAACAGGAGCAAAGACAAGATGGCTGACTGAAGCCAGCTTTCCACAGAGGCTCCCATCCAGAAGGAGAGTTAAAGCACAGAAATTTAGCAAGTAACCTGGTGGATTAGAGCTGCGCCAAGAGAGAAGGCTGAAGAACGCACATCAACCCTACTGAGGCGAGCAGCGACCCCCAAGGATACAAACAAAAGGTAGAAAATCCATCACCAAGCGGACGGGAGTACCCTCCCCCATGAGAATGGCTCAGAGTACCCCATAAACAAAGGAGCAGAGTTGAAAAGTCCTCCCATTATAATCCACAGGAGAGATCCTCTAAAAACTGGACATACTTCCCCTAGAGGGTGCCATAACACTCTCCTGCCAGGCATAAAACTGTGTAAAACTGTATATATATTCTCTACCTGCAATTTGGAGCCCCCAGCACTCCCCTCCACTCTCACTCTGACGTCTGGAGGCCTGTCCCCCAGGTGTCCAGATTATTGGGTGATTTCTGGAGGGTTGTGAACAGGGCCTGAACAGCTGCTGGTCAGTGCTGATTCTGTAGCATGAGAGTGAGGAGAGGACAGTCGGCTGAGAGGGAACCATGGCAGAGTGGCGGAGCCCCAAGATGCAGAGCAGCAGCCGTTTTTTGCAACAATAGGGCTCACCCTTGGATATTCTCGAGTCACACCCCCTGTCTCTCTAGGTAACCAGAGGAGGCCAGGTATCTTCTCAGGTGGCAACCACCAACGGAACAGACCTGGGACAGAAACACAAGCCCTGTGAGTAAAGGGTTTGCCTCAGGTGGTACCGGCCTTGGTGGAGCGCGGGGACTAGAAAACACACGTGCAGCGTAAGCTGACTCCCAGGGCAGGGCTGACCCAGAGGACTGCTTTACTGAGCCTAAGACACACCCGGCCATCAGGGGATCAGCAGCCTAGACAAAGGAGGGCAGGAGGCTAGAACTGACAGCTAACCACGCTGCCAATACAAACCTGCAGCAGCTAAGAAAGCCTAAGGCACAGGTTCTGTGAACTCAACACAGCTTCTATTCGGCAAGGGAATTTAACTGGGACAGAAACAAATTCCAAAAAGTTGTTCTGTTCTGTCAGTAACATCAATCAGCGGCGGGGCTGGAACTGAGTGAACACCCCCAGCCTCCAACAAATGCCCAAGGTGTCAGGCCTCACCTCCCCCTGCCAGATAGAGACAGAGAGCAGAGGCCTGGCCGAGGAGACAAAGATTTCCTTGTGATGCAGGCAGGTGCAAACCCCTGGAGTATCTGCTCATTGGAGGCAATTGGATCACAGCCCTGCGGGATAATCAGCGACTGGGTGTGACAGAGGTGCAAGGTGGGGAAGGAGACATCAATCTTCCCAGACTAATCTATTTGCTGGGTGGGTCCACCTGATCTCACGGAGCACCGGAGCAAGTCATATTTGAGTTGTCAGCAGACCCCTGCGATCTAGTTACCAGAGACCTTTTAAACTCTTCCACCTGAGACAGGTGCAGAATGAGACAGTTGACTTGGACCTTTTGAACTGAGCCAAATGCCCGAGGACTATCCAAGTGGTGCCCTGGGTGTATGGTTTTAGGAAGGTTTGATTTTCCTTTTCCACTTGATGCCTGTGGGGGGGTGGGGTGACTTAATTGCTGGTATTTCTCCACAGCTGAGACTTCAACCCAGAGTAACTGTTTCACTAAGGTTGGACAGAGACCAGCTGAAAACAAGACAGAGCCATTTAGCCCCACCACACCAAACAGGTCCCCAGTTTCTCAGGCCGTAGCACTGTACAGGTCCTCAGCAAAGCTCCAGGGGAAAAGTCAAACAGTGTAAAATACTTATGGGATGGAATCAGCAGAAAATCTCTGGTAACATGAATAACCAGAGTAGATCAACCCCTCCAAGGAAAGATATGGCAAATGTAACTGAAGATCTGATTTATAAACACATGGCCGAGATGTCAGAAATTGAATTCAGAATTTGGATTGCAAACAAGATTAAAAGAATGAAGGAAAATTTGGAATTAGAAATTCGAGGAGCAGTTCAAAAGTTGGAATTAGAAATTCTAAGAGAAATTCAAAAGTTGTCTCAAAAATTCAACAAATTTAAAGACAAAACCACCAAAGATTTTGACACATTGAAGCAAGAATTTGCAGCTCTCAAAGATCTGAAAAATACCGTAGAATTCCTCAGTAACAGAGTGGAGCACGCAGAAGAACAGATTTCTGACACTGAAGACACAGTTTTTGAAGGCTCACAAACTCTCAAAGTGGAAGAGAGATGGAGAACAAAAAGAATCATTCTTTCAGAGAGCTCTGGGATAATTCGATGAAGGCTAATATCCACCTCATTGGAATCCCTGAAAGTAATGAAGTGGCTTTGCAAGGCACAGAGGCCCTTCTCCATGAAATTATGAAAGAGAATTTTCCAGACATGCCAAGAGATTCTGAAATTCAGATAGCAGACAGTTTCAGAACCCCAGCACGACTCAACCCAAATAAGACATCCCCCAGGC
>CAUYPK010026697.1:0-52086 GCA_963574355.1 Loris lydekkerianus | reverse complement strand
AGTTCACTAATTGAGAATATTTATAAGCCTGGTAGAGTTTTGGGTATCGAGTTTTTCAAAAGTTCAGTGGACATTTTTAATCCTTTCACCCCATGGAAGTTGGAATTTGATCAAAAGTTTCTGAGTGAGTTTACTTTTGTGGTAGAGGATTGGGCTGGTCATTATGGAGGATAGGTCTGAGAATATCCTAAGAGCTGGTTTAGTTATGGCCAATTTCTTCAACATGTGAATGTCATTAAAGTATTTAATTTCTTCATCATAAATGAAACTCAGTTTAGCTGGATACAGGATCCTGGGTTGAAAGTTACCGTATATATGCGAGTATAAGCCGAGTTTTTTCGGCACATAATTTGTACCGAAAAACCCGAACTCAGCACAAATTTTGTGCCAAAACCGTCGGCTTCTACTCGAGTATATACGGTATTTTGTTTGGGGAGATTAAAAGTTAATGACCGCCCTTTTCTGGCTTGAAAGATTTCAGCAGAGAGATCTGCAGTCATTCTAATATTATTCCCTCTGTAGGTTATGGTTTTCTTATGTCTGGCTGCTTTCAGAATTTTCTCCTTCATATTAACTTTAGTGGAGTTAATTATGATGTGCCTGGAGGATGTCTTATTCGGGTTGAGTCGTGGTGGTGTTCTGAAACTGTCTGCTATCTGAATTTCAGAATCTCTTGGCATGTCTTGAAAATTCTCTTTCATAATTTCATGGAGAAGAGCCTCTGTGCCTTCTAAAGCCACTTCATCACTTTCAGGGATTCATATGAGGCGAATATTATATTTCTTCGAATTACCCAGAGCTCTCTGAGAGAATGATGTTTTTGCTCTCCCTTTCTCTTCCTCTTTGAGGGTTTGGGAGCGTTCAAAAGCTTTGTCTTCAATGTCAGAAATCCTTCTGCTTGCTCGACTCTGTTACTGAGGGATTCTACTGTATTTTTCAGATCTTTGAAGGCTGCAAATTCTTGCCTCAATGTATCAAAATCTTTGGTGATTTTTGTCTTTAAATTCGTTGAATTCTTGAGACAACTTTTGAATTGCTCCTCGAATTTCTGATTCCAACTTTTCCTCCATTTTATTAATCTTGTTTGCAATTTAAATTCTGGATTCGATTTTTGATATCTCAGCCAACTGTTTATGAATGGGATCTTCAGTTGCGTCTGCCATATCTTTCCTGGGGAGGTTGATCTACTCTGCTTATTCATGTTACCAGAGTTTTTCCGCTGATTCTGCACCATGATTATTTTACACTGTTTGGCTAGATGAACAGATAAAGAGAAGTTGTGTTCAGGGCTCCAGGAGTAGTGATTAACCAGCCCTTTGCCCAAAAGCTGGGACTGGTGTTTGTACCTTTTCCCCTGTAGCTTTTCAAGGACCCATACAGTACTATGGCCTGAGAACCTGGGGCCCTGTTTGGTGTGGTGTGGCTAAGTGGTTCTGTCTTGTTTTCAGCTGGTCTCTGTCCTACTCTAATGAATCAGTTACTCTGGGTTGAAGTCTCAGCTGTGGAGAAATACCAGCAATTAGGTCACCCCACCCCCACAGGCAACAATTGGAAAAGGAAAATCAAACCTTCCCAGAACCACACACCCAGGGTACCACCTGGATA
Organism: Loris lydekkerianus; assembly: GCA_963574355.1. Taxonomy (NCBI): domain Eukaryota; kingdom Metazoa; phylum Chordata; class Mammalia; order Primates; family Lorisidae; genus Loris; species Loris lydekkerianus. Next base: position 50,481 of record CAUYPK010026697.1, on the reverse strand, counting down.
GTCCTTGGGTGATTGGCCCAGTTGAAGAGGTCGAAATCAATTGTCCCAGTCTGCACCTGTTTCAGATGGGAGAGTTTAAAAGGTCTCTGGCAACTAGATCGCAGTGGTCTGCTGACAACTCAAACATGACTCGCTCTGGTGCTCTGTGAGGTCAGGAGGACCCACCCAGCAAATAGATTAGTCTGGGAAGGTTGATGCATCCTTCCCCACCTTGCACCTCTGTCACACACCAGTCACTGATAACCACGCAGGGCTGTGACCCATTTGCCTCTAATGAGCAGATACTCCAGGGGTTTTCAACTGCCTGAATCACAGGGAGATTTATGTCTCCTCAGCCAGGCCCCTACTATCCAGCAGGGGGAAGTGAGGCCTGACAACCTCGGGTGCTTAATGAAGGCTGGAGCTGTTCACTCAGTTCCAGCCCCATCCCCGATTGATATTACTGACAGAACAACTTCCCAGAATTTGTTACTGTCCTGGCTATATTCCCCTGAAGAAAAGAGGCTGTTAGAGTTCACAGAACCTGCACCTCAGGCCCCGTACAGATGGGGTGATTCTGATCATTCTCACTGCCATTTGTATTCCAGCAGCGCACGGTTAGCTGTCAGTTTCAGCCTCTGCCTGCCCTCCTTTGTCTGGGCTAATGATCCCCTATGGGCTGGTACATCCCAGGCTCTGTAAAGCTGTTCTCTGGGTCAGCCCTGCCCCGGGAATCTGCCAGCTCTGCATGTGTGTTTTCTAGTCCCCATGCTCCACCCAGGCTGGTACCGCCTCAGGCAAACCCTTTACTCACAGGGCCTGCATTTCTGTCCCAGATCTGTTCCGCCAGTGGCTGCCACCAGAGAAGATGCCTAGCCTCCTCTGATTGTCCAGAGAGATAGGGGGTGTGACTCAGGAATATCCAGGGGTGAGACCTATTGTTGCCAAAATGGCTGCTGCTCTGTGCCTGGGGGCACCACCACTCCTGTATGGTTCTCTCTCAGCTGACCATCCTCTCATCATTCCTATGCTGCCGAATCAGCACTGACCAGCAGCAATCCACGCCCTGTCCACACCTCTTGAGAAAATACCCAATAATCTGGACTCCTGGGGGACAGGCTTCCAGACCTCAGAGTGAGAGTGGAGGTGAGTTCTGGGAGCTCAGAATTGCAGGTAGAGAATATATACAGTTTTATACAGTTTATGCCTGGCAAGAGAGCACCATGGCACCATAGTAGGGGAAGTAGGTCCAATTTTTAGTGTCTCTTCCGTGGGATATAATGAGAGAACCTTTGAACTCTGCTCCCTTGTTTGTATGGAGAACTCCAAGCTGTTCTCCTGGGGGAGGGGACTCCTGTCCACTTGACAATGGATTTTGTACCTTTTGTTTTTATCCTTGGGGTAGCAGCTCACCTCAGCAGGGCTGATGTGCGTTCCTCAACCTTCTCTCCTGGTGCAGCTCAAATCCACCAGGTTAACTCTCTTTCTGGATGGGAATCTCTGTGGGAAGCTTGCTTCAGTCAGCCATCTTGCCTCCACCCCCCCGGCCATCCACCTTTCCCAGCACCATTTATTGAATAGGGATTATTTTTCCCAGCATATGTTTTTTGTTAAAGATCGTATGGGAATATAAGGATGATTTCTTGTCTGGGTCCTCTATTCTGCTCCATAGGTCTCTGTCTCTATTTTTGCACCAAAAATAGCCACACCATGCTGTTTTAGTTATTATAGCCTTGTAGTATTGCTTGAAGTCTGGTAGAGTGATGCCTCCCAATATTACATAAAGCATAGAACTATTTTTTCTAGATCTGCAGAAATTACATTGGTATTTAAATGGGAATTGGCTTGAAGCTATAGACATTTTAACAATATTAATTTCGCCAATTCTCGAGCAGGATATATTTTTCATCTGTTTATATCATCTGTAATTTCTTTGCTCAGTGTTTCATAGTTCTCCATATAGAGGTCCTTCACCTCCTCAGTTACATATAGTCATATACTTTTTTTTATTGTTGCTACTGTGAAAGGTATTGTGTCTTTGATTTCAGTCTCACCTTGCCTTTTGTTACCATATATGAAAGCTACCAATTTGTGTTCACTGATTTTGTAACTTGAGACATTATTGAATTTATTTATTCCAGGATTCTCTTGGTTAAATCTTTTGAGTTTTTTGGGTACAAGATCATATCATTAGCAAATAGCAATAAATTGATCTTTTCTTTCCCCAGTTGGATACCCTTGATATTCTTCTTTTGTCTGATTGCTCTGGCTAGAACTTACAGTACTTACAGTAGTATGTTGGATTAAAGTGGTGACAGTGGTTAGCCTGTTTCCACTTCTAAGTGGGAATGTTTTCAGTTTTTTTCCATTCAAACTGATTTTGGTTATGGGTTTGTCTTATATAGATTTTATAATTTTGAGGTATGTTTCATCTGTGCTTATTTTTTTAAACATTCTTGTAAAAGGGTGCTAAATTTTGCCAAGTACTTTTTCTGTATCTATTCAGAAGATTATATGGTTCTTGTTGTTCTTCTATTTATGTGGTGAATTACATTTATAGATTTGTGTTTGGAGAACCATTCTTTTATCTCTGGGATGATGGCCACTTGGTTATAAGAAATTATTGTTTTTGATGTGGAGCTAAATTTGATTTCCTAAGATTTTATTAATGAGAAATTTTGCATCCATAGTCACAAGGGTCTGTTTTGTTTGTTTGGTTGGTTTTGTTTTTTAAGACAGAGTTTCAGTATGTTGCCCTTGGCAGAGTGCTGTGGCATCATAGTTCACAGCAACCTCAAACTCTTGGGTTTTAATTGATGCTCTTGCCTCAGCTTCAAAAGTAGCTGGGACTACAAGGCATCCGCCACAAGACCCAGCTATTTTTTTGTTGTAGTTGTCACTGTTGCTTAGCAAGCCCAGGCCGGCTTCAAAACTGCCTGCCCTGGTGTATGTGGCTGGCACCCCTAATCACTGAGCTAATAGCGCCAAATCTGTTTTTTTTTGTTTTTTTTTTTAAGTTATGTCCTTTCCTGGCCTTGGTATCAAGGTGATATACTGGCTTCATAGAACAAGTTGGGAATGATTCCTTCTTTCTAAATGTTAAAAAAAATATTATGTAGTACAGGTACAAGTTATCCTTTTTAGTTTTATAAAATTAGATGTAAAACTGTCTAATCCAGGACCTTTTTTGTTGAAATTGTTATTTTTATTTTTTATTAAATCATAGCTGTGTACATTATTGAAATAATGGGGTACAATGTGCTGATTTCATATACAATTTGAAATATTTTCATCAAACTGGTTAACATAGCCTTCATGGCAGTTTCTGAGTTATTGTGTTAAGACATTTATATTCTACATTTAGTAAATTTCGCATGTACCCTTGTAAGATGCACTGTAGGTATGGTCCCACCGATTATCCTCCCTCCACCCATCCTTCACCATCCCCTCCCTCTTCCCTTTCGCCATATTCTTGGGCTATAGCTTTCATATAAAAGCTATAAATTGGTTTCATCGTAGGGCTGAGTACATTGGATACTTTTTCTTCCATTCTTGAGATACTTGCTAGGATGAATATGATCCAGCTCTATCCATGTAAACATGAAAGAGGTAAAGTCTTCATCTTTCTTTAAGGCTGCATAATATTCCATGGTGTACATATACCACAATTTATTAATCCACTCATGGGTTGATGGGCACTTGGGCTTCTTCCATGGCTGTAGTAAACATTCTGGTACAGATATCTGTATTATAATGTGATTTTTGGTCTTCTGGATATATACCTAGTAGAGGAATTGTATGATCGAATGGCAGGTCTATTTTTAGATCCCTAATGTTCTCCAAACATCTTTCCAAAAGGAAAGCATTAGTTTGCATTCCCACTAGCACTGTAGAAGTATTCCTTTTCCTCCACATCCATGTCAACATCCCTGGTTTGGGGATTTTGTGATATGGGCTAATCTTACTGGAGTTAGATGATATCTCAAAGTAGTTTCGAATTGCATTTCTCTGATGATTAAGGATGATGAGCATTTTTTCATATGTGAAAGATTTTTCTTATAGTGGTTTCAATTTAAGTCCTTGATGTTGATGTGTTGGGAGTTCTATTTCTTCCTGATTGAGCCCAAGGAGGTTGTGTATTTCCAAGAATTTGTCCACTTTCAAGTTTATGAGCATAGAGATTTGTATAGTATTCAGACATGATGTTTTGTATTTCTGTGTTATCGGTTGTGATTTCTCCTTTTTCATTTTTGATTTAGTTTACTAGAGTCCTTTTCTGTTTTTGGTTTTAGAAAGAGGCTTGCCAATTTTGTCTTTTCAAAGAATAGACTTTCTTCCTCATTAATCTTTTTCCCTTTTTTGAGACAGAGTCATGTCACCCTAGGTAGAGTGCTGTGGCATCAAAGCTCATAGCAACCTCAAACTCTTGGGCTCAAGCGATCTTCTTGCCTCAGCCTCCCAAGTAGCTGGAGCTTTAGGCACCCTCCACAACGCCTGGCTAGTTTTTTGTTATAGTTGTTGTTTAGCAGGCCCAGGCCGAGGTATGAACCCTCCAGTGTATGTGGCTGGTGCCTTAACCACTGAGCTACAGGCACCAAGCCCATTAATCTTCTATTAATTCTTTTGTTCTTAACTTGATTTAATTTTGCCCTTATTTTTGTCATTTTTTTCTAGGTTTGGCATTGGTTTGCTACTTTCCCATTTCCTTAAGATGATTTATCAGGGAGGGGCAAGATCGCTGACTAAAAGCAATTTCTGTCAGAAATTCTGTTCAAGAGGAGAAAAGTTACACTGAAGTAAACTTGAAAAAGTTGAAATTGGGGAGTTAAACAGGAGAAGAAATCAAGGAACACACCATCCTTCCTGAAAGAAACTGCAAGGGTGAAAAAGAAGAAGGAAGAACAGAGATCAGGTACAAAACTGAAGTTGCCTGGAGCCAAAGGGGAAAGGAAACCACTCCCCAATCAGAAGGCCTGTCATGGACTTTTCACAAGAAATCTGGGAACAAAAGAGCTCTCATCTCACCCCAAAGGAGAGGGCTGTGAGATCCTGGTTCTCCTGCACTTGGAATTTTCACCTCTGCATCCCCATCTTGCCTAGCACAGTGAACAAATTTTCTTCACCATGGTCATGACCCACAGCCTATCCTCCCCACTCTCTGAATGCCTGATGGACTGTCCTCTGCAGAGGCTAGTGTGTTTGCCAAGATTTCTCAGAGACCTCTGCATTGTGTGGGCCACTGAGCCAAGCGTGTCCCCCCCCCCCCAGGCCCCCATTTTGATCAGGAACTGTGGCACTGCAGCACTAACTTTGGCATGATGTGGTTATCCTACCTCTCCCTCCTATTAAAACAGAACTTTCTCCTGCCCTTTGGAGAGGCCCTGCCCCAGTGTTTGTGCCTAGAAAACCAACTATCTTCCTAACAGCTTGGCGAGAGACACACCTAGACTCAGGTGACCAGCCCTGGGAAGGCCCAGGAACTAGATCCCTTTCCCAGCTCCAGGAGACAGCTTCATTTTATCCACTTCACACTGAGGACTCTGTGAAGGAAAGACCATGGCTTCTTGTTTGCATAAGGGATGTTTGTGTTCTAGAGTGGGAACCACCAGAGGGAAGGTTGGAATTCTTGTTCAAATCTGTAGCAGTTATTTGTGTGAGGGGGTTTGGTGCCATGGAGGTGGGAACAGTGGGTCTATCCACAAATTCCCCTCTTCCAGCTGTAACTGGTGGGGTCCACTTCTGTTGGTATCTTTTACAGCAGGAACTCTAGCAAAATACAGAAACTTCTTTAAACAGGGTGAAGGACAGGCTGATACCAGGATAGAATCAGTTATCTGTTCCAGCAAGGCTAGCATCAGAGTCTTTCACACTGCAGCCCTGAAAGAAAGCTTTGTGAAGCTAAGGAGAAAGGCCACAGTACAAGCTCCAACTCATTGGTGAAGGGGTGGTAAGCTCTATTTTCTGGAGCTTCCAGATCTGGTCTCACCCCGCCAGTTTTAGTTGCCAAATAGGTCTGTGGGTTTCTCCTAAAGGCCCCCAATTAGATTATCTCTAACTATTGAGGGACAACCTAACATTTCAGCTGAAAAGTTATACTTCATATTTAAAAAGCTGAAAGTACACATGGGGAGGAATGAGCAAAATTGTGGCAACATGAAAAGTCAGATCAAATCAGCATCCCCAAGACATTACAAGGGAAATGTCAGAAAACAGAATTCAGAAAGTGGATGACTATAAGATGAAAGGAATTGAGGAAAAGTGGGAAAATAAATTCAGAAAATAGTCCAAAAGTTATTTCAAGAAATTAATGAAAATTCAGAAAGAATCTGAACATAATTACATGGAATATAGCAGAGCTTCAGAAATTGAAAGCGGCATTCAAGGAGCTTCAAAACATGGTAGAGAGAGCCTTAGTTATAGAGTAAAGCATGATGAAGAAATTTCAGAAACTGAATAAAGACTTTTGAAGTAAACCAGTTGTTCAAATAAGCAGAAAAAAAAGAGAGAGAGAACAAAAACAGAATATTCCTGAGAGAGTTATGGGACTATTCCAAAATATTGAACATCCAAATTATACGGATTTGTGAAGGAGGAAAGAATTGTCCTAAAAGAACTGAAACTATACATCAAGCCATTATGGTGGAGATTTTCCCAAGCATTGGGAGAGACACAGAAATTCAGGTAGTAGAGAGTTTCAGAACCCTAGCATAGCATAATCTAAACCATCTCCTAGACACATTGTCATTAGCCTTGCCAAAGTCAATATGAAAGAAAAAATCCTGAAAGCAGCCAGGTGTAAGAAAAGTGTTATCTACAAAGGATAAAATATCAAGATGACAGCAGACCTTTCAGGTAAAACTTTTCAAGCCAGAGGAGGATGGCCATCAGTTTTAACCTTCTTGAACAAAACAACTTTCAGCCCAGGATGCCATATCCTGCTAAACCGAGTTTCTTTTGTAATAGTGAAATCAAATATTTTATTACCATGCAAATGTTGAGGAAATGTGCTACAACTAGAAAAGCTATACAGAAAGTACTCAAGTCCATTCTTCATAGAGACTAGAATGCTTTTCTATCACCAAAATATATACACCTAGAAATAAAAGAACAAAGCCTAGCTCCATAATGGTACAAGGGGTAAAACTAAGCATTGGACCTGCACAAAACAACATGATCAAAACTCCACCATACCTATTGATTTTCTCATTAAGTGTGAATGGCTTGAATTCCCCACTAAAGAGACACAAGCTTGCTGACCGGATACAAAAACTCAAACCCAGTTATCTGTTGTCTCCAAAAAACAAACCTAACGTATAAGAGTAAAACAAAACTTAGGATGAAGGTATGAAAAACAATATTTCAGGCAAATGGGGGAGGGGGGAGCAGGGATTACAACCTTATTTGCAGATAAAATTGGATTTAAAACAACAAAAAAAATAAAGACAAGGATGGACATTACTTACTGGTTAAGGGAAATATACAACATGAAGAGATTTTAATCATTAATATTTATGTACCCAACCTGAATGCTCCTTGATATATAAAATGAACCCTAAATGATGTGAACAATATTATATCTTCTAGCTCCATAATATTTGAATATTTTAGCCCCCCTCTGATAGAACCGGACAAATCCTACTAGCAGAAACTAAAGAAATAATGGAGTTAAATGCAACTGTAGAACAAACAAACTTAACAGACATACACAGAACATTTGACCCTAATAAAACTGAGTACACATTCTTATCAGCCCATGGATTATACTCCAAAATTGATCATCTCTTAGGGCATGGAAACAAATTCAACAAATTGAAGAAAAATCAAAATAATAGAAATTATTCCTTGTATCCTCTCAGACCATCCAGAATAAAAGTCGAAATCAACACCAACAGAAATCTTCATACCCACATAAAGTCACGGAAACTAAATAACTTTATGCAGAACAACAGGTTAAGGATGAATTTAATAAGGAAATTATTAGATTTCTTGATCAAAGTAATAATGAAGCCACAAGCTACCAAGATCTGTGGAATACCTGAAAGGCAGTCCTAAGATGGAAATTTATAGCATTAGATGCTTTCATCCAGAAAATGGAAAGAGAGCAAGTCAGTGACCTAATGGACATCTCAAACAACTGGAAAAAGAAGAACAATCCAAAAAAAAAAAAAAGGAACAATCCAACCCCAACCCTAAACCAAGCAGAAGAAAATAAATGCCCAAATCAGAGCAGAATTAAGACATTGATAACACAGGAATCATTCAGAAGGTGAGCAAAACAAAAAGTTGGTTCTTTGAAAAGATTAACAAAATTGGTAAACCGTGCTCAGACTAACCAGAAACAGAAAAGTAATAGAAAAAGGGAAAATTACAATAGATATCACAGAAATACAAAAGATTCTCAACAATTACTACAAAAAGCTATGCCCAGAAATGTGCAAATGTAGGAAAAGCGGACGAATACCTGAAATCACGATGCCTTTCTAAACTCAACCAGAAAGAATGAGAAGTTTTGAATAGACCATATCAAGCACTGAAAGAAAATCAACTATACAAATTCTCCCAAAAAAAGATAAGCCCTGGACCAGATGGTTTCACACCAGAATTCTACCAAACCTCCAAAGAGAAACTAATATCTATATTACATAACCTATAATAAAAAAGAGAAGGAATCCTCCCTAACATGTTCTGTGAAGCAAATACCACCCTGATTCCAAAACGAGGAAAGGATCCAACAAAAAAGGAAAACTATAGGCCAATATCATTAATGCATGTTGGTACAAAAATAAGATTCTAGCAAGCAGAATACATTGATACAGGCTCAGCACCTGTAGCTCAGTGATTAGGGTGCCGGCCACATACATGAGGCTGGTGTATTCAAGCCCAGCCTGGGCCTGCTAAACAACAATGACAACTGTAACCAAAAAATAGCTGGGCATTGGGGTGGGCACGTGTGGTCCCAGCTACTCAGGAGGCTGAGGCAAGAGAATTGCTTAAGCCCAAGAGTTTGAGGTTGCTGTGAGCTGTGGCAGCACAGCACTCTACCCAGGGTGACGTAGTGAGACTCTGTCTCAAAAAAAGAAAAAAAAAAAATTACATTGATACTTTAAAAAAAATTATACATCATGATGAAGTGGGCTTTATCCCAGGTATGCAAGGTTAGTTCAACATATGTAAATTCATAAATATAATTCATCACATAAATAAAGTAAAAAACAAAGACCATATGATTCTCTCAATTGATATAGAAAAAGCATTTGACAAAATTTAACATCCTTTTCTGATGAGAACACTTAAGGAAATAGGCATAGATGGGGCTCTTTTTTTTTTTTCTCCTTGAGACAGAGTCTCAAGCTTTCACCCTAGGTAGAGTGCTCTGGTGTCATAGCTCACAGCAATGGTGGGCATTTCTTAAATTGATACAGGCCATCTACAACAAACCCACAATCAATGTCATATTGAATGGAATAAAACTGAAAGCATTTCCAGTTAGAGCTGGAATGAGGCGAGGATGCCCACTATCACCACTGCTTTTCAATCATGCAAGAGGAGATCAAGGATCTTCAAATGGGGACAGAGGTCAAACTCACACTCTTTGCAGATGCACATGATCTTTATACCTGGAAAACCTCAGGGACTCAAGTACAAAGCTCTTAGAAGTGATCAAGAATGCATCTTAGGATACAAAATCAATGTTCACAAATCAGTAGCCTTCATAGTATCCATAACAGTCAAGGTAAGAATCAAATCAGAGATACAATACACTTCACAGTAGCGCCAAAGAAAATGAAATACCTGCCAATATGTCCAACAAAGCATATGAAGAATCTATAAAGAGAACTATGGAACCCTGAGGAAAAAAAATAGCGGATGTCTACCCAAGGCAATCTACAGATTTAATGCAATCCCCATCAGAGCATCAATGTTTGAAGAATCAACTTTGAAGAACTTGAAAAAATAGTACTGTATTTCATAAGGAACCTGAAAAAAACCCGAATAGACAATACATTTTTAAGACATAAAAACAAATCTGGAGACATCATGTTACCAGACTTGGTTGTACCACAAATCTATAGTGATCAAAACAGCATGGTACTGGCTCAGTGCCCATAGCTGAGTGGGTAGGGCACCGGCCCCATACACTGAGCCTGGCTGGTTTGAACCCGGCCTGGGCCTGCTAAACAACAATGACAACTGCAACAAAAAAATAACTTGGCTAGTAGTAGTAGGTGCCTGTAGTCCCAGCTACTTGGGAGGCTGAGGCAAGATAATCACTTAAGGCCAAGAGTTTGAGGTTGTTGTGAGCTGTTAATACCACAGCACTCTACCGAGGGCCACATAGTGAGACTCTGTCTCAAAAAAAAAAAAAAAAAAAAAAAAAGCATGGTACTGGCACAAAAATAGAGATATAGATGTATAAAATAGAATAGAGAGCCTAGAGATGAAACCAGCCATATGCCACCATCTGATCTTCAATAAACCAAACAAAAGTATACACTGGGGAAAAGAATCCTTATTTAATAAATGGTGCTGGGAAAACTGGTTAGCTACATATAGAAGACTGAAATTGGACCTGTACCTCTCACCATGGACAAAAATTGACTCTTGTTAGATAAAATATTTAAATGTAAGACTGGAAACAATAAAAATTTTAGAAGAAAGTGTGAGGAAAAATGATCCAACAGTATTGGCCTAGGAAAACACTTTATGCCAAAGGAAGACACTTTTGGCAATTGGCGCAAAACCAAAGATAAATAAATGGGACATGATCAAGCTAAAAAGCTTCTGCACAAGTAAGGATACCACAACTAAAGCAAATAGTCTTTGGAATGTGAGAAGGTATTTGCATTCTGTCTCTGACAATGGGCTGATAACTAGAATCTACAGAGAAATTAATTAAGAAGGAAAGAGTAAACAACCACATTTATAAGTTGTCAAGAGACTTGAAGAGAAATTTCCCTGAAGATGCCAGATATGCAGCCAATAAACATTTGAAAATATGCTCATCATCTTTAATCATCATAGAAATGCAAATTAAAACCACTCTGGGATATCACCTATCTCTAGTGAGTTTAGCCCACATCACAGTCTCGAATCTCAAGTTGCTAGCATGGATGTGGAGAGAAGGGAAGACTTTTACACTGCTGATGGTATTGCAAAAAACCTAATACAACCTTCATGGTAAGAAGTATGGAGAATTCTCAAAGAATTAAAAGTTGACCTCCCATTTGATCCCACAAACCCAGAAGACAAAAATCATTTTACCACAAGGATATCTGCACCAGAATGCTTATTGCAAATCAGTTTACAATTGCCAAGATGTGGAAGCAACCCAACTGCCCATCAACTTATGAATGGATTAACAAACTGTAGTATATGCATACTATGGAGTGCTATTCAGCCATAAGAAAAGATGGAGACTTTATATCTTTTATGTTTACGTGGATGGAATTGAAACACATTCTTCTGGGCAGTGCCTGTGGCTCAGTGAGTAGGACACTGGCCCCATATACTGAGGGTAGTGGGTTCAAATCTGGCCCTGGCCAAACTGCAACAAAAAAATAGCAGGGCATTGTGGGGGGCACCTGTAGTCCCAATTACTCAGGAGGCAGAGGCAAGAGAATCAACTAGTCCAAGAGCTGTGATGAGCTGTGATGCCACGGCACACTACCGAAGGTGACAAAGTGAGACTCTGTCTTTAAAAAAAAAAAAAATATATTGTTCTTACTAAAGTAGCTCAAGAATGGATTAAAAAGTATCCAGTGTATTCAATATTAATATGAAACAAATATATAAACAACTACATACCACATGAAAGAAAAACACAAGTGTACTCTAAGAATGGGGAGGGGCGGGCAGAGAAGAGAAGGGATAGGAAGGAGGATAATAGTTGGGTTCTCACCTAATGTGTGCAATATGAGGGTGTTCAGAACACCCCCTGAGTTTTAGGTTCAATTGCAACATGAACTTTACCTTAGAAATGAAAACAGTATAACCTAAACATTTGTATCCTCATATTAATCTGGATTTAAATTAAATTAGAAAGATGACTTATTAGATTATTGCTTTGTAATATTTCTCTTTTGATTGTAGGCATTTAAGGCTATGAGCTTTTCTCACTGGAGTGCTTTTTCTGTATCCCACAGATTTTGATAATTTGTGTCCCCATTGAGTTTAAAGTCTTTTAACTTCCATCTTTATTTTCTCCTTGCCCCAACTATCATTGAGCAATAGGTTGTTTGGTTTCCATGACTTTGGAGGGATGAATGTTTCCATTGGAATTAATTTCTTATCTTATTTTGGTGTGATCTAAGTAAATACTTTATATTCTATTTTTTGAATTTGTTAATACATGTTTTGTGGCCTAGGATGTAATAAACTTTAGAGATTATTCCATAGGCTGGTGCAAAGAATGTATTTTCAGTAGTTTTTGTATAGAATGTTGTATAAATGTCTCGTAGGCCCATTTGTTCTAAAGTCCTGTTTAGGGTTGGGTGCAGTGGCTCATGCCTGTAATCCTAGCACTCTGGTAGGATGAGGCAAATGGATTGCCTGAGCTCAGAGGTTCGGGACTAGCCTGAGTCAGAGTGAGACCCTGTCTCTTAAAAAATACCCCAGCATTGTGGTATACCCCAGTTGTCCCAGCTACTTGAGAGGCTGAAGCAAGAGAATTGCTTGAGCCCAAGAGTTTGAGGTTGCTGTGACCTATGATGCAACAGCACTCTACTGGAGGCAACAAAGTGAGACTCTGTCTCAAAAAAAAAAAAAAAAGAAGAAAAGGCTGGGCACCCTTCCTCAATGGTTAGAGCGCCAGCCCTGTGTAACAGGGGTGGCAGGTTTGAACCCAGCCAGCATCTGCTAAACAAAAAAACAAAACAAAACAAAAAAACGTTTGGCACCCGTAGCTCAGTGAGTAGGGTGCCAGCCACATACACCAAAGGTGGCGGGTTCAAGCCATCCTGGGCCTGCTAAAAATCAATGACAACTGCAACCAAAAGAAAAAAAAAAAAAAAAATGGTGGGGCTTTGTGGTGCGCACCTGTGGTCCCAGCTACTCGGGAGGCTGAGGCAAGAGAATCGCTTGAGTCCAAGAGTTTGAGGTTGCTGTGAGCTGTGACACACGGCACTCTAGCAAGGGCAACATAGACTGTCTCAAAAAAAAAAAAAAAAAAAAAAAAAACCTGTTTAGGTTCATTCTTTCTTTCTTTCTTTCTTTCTTTCTTTCTTTCTTTTTTTTTTTTTTTTTTTTAGAAAGAGTCTCAAGCTGTCACCCTGGGTAGAACATGCTGTGGTGTCCCGGCTCACAGCAATCTCAAACTCTTGGGCTTAAGCAATTCTCTTGCCTCAGCCTCCTGAGTAGCTGGGACTACAGGTGCCTACCAAAATGCCTGGCTATTTTTTTGTTGTAATTGTCATTGTTTTAGCTGGCCTGGGCTGGGTTTGAACCCGCCAGCCTCGGTGTATGTGGCTCTTGCCCTACGTACTGAGCTACGGGCACCACCTATAGTTTCTTTATTTTCTGCTTGGAGGATCTGTTCAGTTCTGTCAATGGGGTTGTTGACATCCCTGGCTATTATAATGCTACTGTTCATTATTTTCTTTAGATAAAATAGGATTTTCTTTATGACTCTTGGTGCTCCCAGGTTAGATGCATAGATATTTAGGATTGTTATGTTGTCTTGTTGAATTGTTTTTGTCTGCGTTATATTATCAGTGACTGTTTTTGTCTTTTATCACTTTTATTGATGTGAAGTGTATGTTATCTGATATGAGAATGACTTCAGCAGCTTTTTATTTCATTTCTATTTGCATGGAATATTGCTTTCCAAATCTTCACCTTGAGTCTGAATAAGTCCTTACAGAGACAGCACATAATTGGCTTGTATTTTGTTTTTAATCCTTTCAGCCTGCCTATGTCTCTTCAGTGGGGAGTTCCAGCCATTCACCTTTATGAAAGAATTAATAAGTGGTGCGGATTTCTGTTTATCTTGTTGCATAGAAATTTATTGCTTTGTTTTACCACTGAGCCATTGTGGTATCTGCGCTCTGAACTTTAGCATTTGGACCGTTTTATAGTGGTGTGTATCTACTGTGCTGATCTGTGTACTATAGTATAATGCGGAAATAAATATTTCTTGAAGGGCAGGTCTGGTCTTGGCAAATATCCTCACCATTGGCTGGTCTGAGAAAATCTTGATTTCTCCCTAATATAAAGTTTTGTAGGATACAAAATTCTAAGAGAATGGGGCCCCAGTCCCTTCTGGCTTGGAAAGTCTCAGTTGAGAAGTCTGCAGTTAGTCTCATGGGTTTTCATTTGTAAGTTACTGATGCTTTCACCTTATGGTCTGTGGGAGTTTCTCTTTCTTGTTAACTTTGGCCAGTCTGATGACTGTATTGCATGGTAATTGCCTCTTACCAGTGTATTTCCTAGAAGTCTATGGTACTTCTACTACCTGGATGTTTATTTTTTTGAGACAGTCCCACTCAGTTGCCCTGGGGTTGAGAACCATGGTGTCATAGTTCACTCCAACCTCATACTCTTGGGCTCAAGTGATCCTCTTGCCTCAGCCTTCCAAGTAGCTGGGAATACAGGCACCCACCACAATGGCTATTTTTTGTTTTTTTCAGAGACAAGTGCTCACTCTTGTTCAGGCTAGTTTTGAGCTCTGAGGTCAAGCAATACTTCCACCTTGACCTCCTAGAGTGCTAGGATTACAGGCATGAGCCACCATGCCCAACCTGTACCTAGATGTTTAAATTTCTAGCAAGGCCTGGGAAATTTTCCTCAAATATTCCCTCAAATAGTTTTTTACCCCCTGTGTATTTTCTTCTTCACCCTCAGGGATGCCAATAATTATCATGTTAGGTGTTTTTACATAATCTCATATTTTTGGTAGGTTTCACTTGTTCCTCTTATTTCTCTGGCCTTTCTTTTTGACTGACTTGTTTGATTGAAAGGTGTTGTCTTTGAGCTTAGAGACTCTTGAGCCAGATCTAGCCTGTTGTTGTTGTTGTTGTTGTTTTGAGACAGTGTCTCACTATATCACCCTTGGTAAAATGCTGTGGTGTCACAGCTCATAGAAACCTCAAATTCTTGGGCTTAAGCGATTCTCTTGCCTTATCCTCCCATGTAGCTGGGACTACAAGTGCTCACCATAACACCTGGCTATTTTGTTGTTGTTGTCATTGTTGCTTGGTAGGCCTGGGCTGGGTTTGAACCCACTAGCCCCAGTGTATGTGGTTGATACCCTAATCTCTGAGCTACAGGTGCTGAGCCTAGCCTATTATTAAGCTTTTTACTGTTTTATATTTCCTTAAATACATCTTTTTCATTTCCAGAACCTCTGCTTGTTTTTTATCTTTATTCATTTTCTCCATTGTTTTTGTGGATTCTTTGTATTGGGTTTCTGTTTTTTCTTGTATTTTGTTGAGTTTTCTTCTAAGCCATTTTTGAGTTTTATCATCAGTCATTTCAGTATTCTCATTTTGGTTGGTTTCCATTGGTACCAAGTCATTGTTTTCTCTTGGGGATGTCCTTTAAATGTGATTTTTCTTATATTTGTAGATCTTTCACTTTGTTCTCATCTGATGTAGCTTTTTATTTTTTTATTTTCTTTTGATTAGATAATGGCTTCCCTTGAGATACTGTGTGGTGCTTGTGGGTCAGACTCCACAACACCCCGTTTAATTGAGTCAGTAAATGTTGTAGTGGATGTGTAAATTGACTTCCCTGTCTGTAGGTGGCGCTTGCTAGGAGGAACAAGTTGCAGTGTTGATTTTGGATCCTGTGATCAGCTCTAGTCCTTCAGGAGAAGCACTTGATTGCCTCAGGTGGTGGGTGAAGCCCTGGAACTTCATGTGAGTCTGTATTTGCTACCACAGCAGAGGCAGATGGGGGAGTACAGCTGGGCAGGGCTGGGTTTACCCTCAGGCTCCTCTAATGGTGGCAAGGTATCTATTTCAGCAGGGGTCAAAAGTCTGCTCCCAGATTCCCAGCAAAGCCAACATGGAGGGCTCAGACTGGCCTCACACAAGTACAGATCTATCCTTGCTTCTGAGCTATGTGCTGAGACCTGGGAGTATGGGATCTGACATGCAGGCCTGTCCCCATGTTCCTGAAAATCAGTACTTAAACTTGCCAGGGAGAGATGCAATGGCCTGCCACCTTGGTGTGTGTCCTGCCCTGATAGTGTCACTGAGCAAGTGGCATCAAGTAAGGCTGATGGGCAGGGAGCTCATAGTCTGAGCACCCCTCTGTTTGCTGAAGGCCCACCAGAGGAAAAGCCTGAGCTCTACTCTCTGTGAAAGTCTCAGTCTGGTGGCTCACTTGTCTCTCTTAGCAGCCACAGGTGGGTGAGGGTGAGAGTAGAAAAAGCTTGGAGACCTTGAGCTCCACTCTGTGGAAGCACTATTATGTTGGATGTATCAACCAAGAGGAGTAGTTCTTAGTCACCATGGGTGGTGTAAGGGAAGGGGGAAAGGGGTATGAATGGGAGAAAGCAAGCACTTTGGTCATCTCTTCCCTCCTCTCCAGAGAGCAGCCCACACAGAGTGTCTGGGTTCTAGGGTCAGGCATGTCCCCATGGACTCACCAGCCCCCTCTGGCACCCACAGTCTGAGCCAGAGTTGGGAAAAATTGGTATAGAAATGAAAGGGACAAAATTTGAGAGTTTTTTAGAAAAATTTGAGTTCTTAAAGTTCCTTGGAAAGGATAAAGGTGCACAGTGGCTAGAGAAGCCATATGACCCCTGCCATCTTACCTCCAGTGTGCAGTGTTCATAGATTACCCCAAAGAAGCCAGCAGCCTGGTACTTGGTCCTCAGGAAGCTCCCTGTTCACTGGTGACAGCAGCCTTTTGGCTTGTGAGAGTATTGTCTAGTGGGTTTGAGCCCACTGACTGCCAGAGCAGTGGGGAAGGGAGAATAAACCACTTCAACTACACTTCTGGCTGGACTCCAAGCCCCTTAGGGGCTAACATTTTAATCCCATAACAAATTAAATTTACATCTTTCTGATTACCCTTTCCAAAGCAATTCAGTTACTCTCCATTAATTTGTTTTTTTGGGCTTTTTTTGAGACAGACTCTTAAGCTGTTATCCTGCGTAGAGTGCTGTGGTGTCATAGCTCACAGCAACCTCTACCACTTAGGCTTAAGTGATTCTCTTGCCTCAGCCTCCCAAGTAGCTGGGACTACAGGCTCTTGCCACAATGCACAGCTATTTTTTTGTTGCAGTTGTCATTATTGTTTAGCAGGCCCCAGCCAGGTTGAAACCCACCAGCCTCGGTGCATGTGGCTGGCACCGTAACCACTGAACTATAGGCACTGCTCTTTTTTTTTTTTTTTTTTTTAATTGAGACAGAGTCTCACTTTGTTGCCCTTTTAGAGTGCTGTGACATCATATCTCACAGCAACCTCAAACTCTTGGGCTTAAGCCATTTTCTTGCCTCAGCCTCCCTACAGATGGGACTACAGGCACCCACCACAATACCCAGCTGTTTTTCTTTTTCTTTTCTTTTTTTTATTTTTTTATTTGTTTATTTGTTTAGCAGGCCTGGGCCGGGTTTGAACCCACCAGCCCCAGTGCATGTGGCTGGCACCCTAATTACTGATCTACAGGTGCCCAGCCAGCATTGTTATTTATTATATTGTTAAGACCAAGTAAGATGGCTTGGCGCCTGTAGCTAAAGTGGCTAAGGCAATAGCCACATACATCAGACCTGGTGGATTTGAATCCAGCCTGGGCCTGCCAAACAGCAGTGACAACTACAACCAAAAAATAGCCAGGTGTTGTGGCTGGCGCCTATAGTCCCAGCTACTTGGGAGGCTGAGGCAAGAGTATCACTTGAGCCCAGGAGTTGGAGGCTGCTGTGAGCTGTGATGCCACAGCACTCTACCCAGGGTGACAGTTTGAGGCTCTGTCTCAAAAAAAAAAAAAAAAAAAGAGAGAGGGAGAGAAAGGATCTCAAGATAAGATCATCCTGGATTACTAGGGCAGGCCCTAAATCCAATGGCAAGTGTCCTGATAAGAAGCAGGAAAGAAGAAGTGGGGAGAAAAAGGAGAAGGCCATGTAGATACAGGCAGAGATTGGAGTCTGCCGCCACAGCTCAGGAGTGCCTGGAGCCACCAGAGCAGAACAAGAAAAGGATTCTTTCCTAGAGGCCCTGGTGACACCTTGATTTTAGACTTCTGAGCCTTCAGAACTGTAAGACAATGCCTCTCTGTCTTTAAGCCACTAGATTCGTGCTAAATTTTGTTTGTTGTTTTTTTTTTTTGAGACAGAGTCTCACTTTGTCAACCCTCCATAGAGTGCTGTAGCATCATAACTCACGGCTACCTCTAACTCTTGGACTCAAGTGATTCTCTTGCCTCAGTCTCCCTGGTAGCTGGGACTACAAACGCCCGCCACAACACCTGCCTATTTTTAGAGACAGGATCTTGCTCTTGCTCAGGCTGGTCTGGAACCTGTGAACTCAGGGCAATCCACCCACCTTAGCCTCCCAGAGGGCTAGGATTACAGGCGTGAGCCACCGCCTGACCTTGTGCTAAATTGTTACAGCGGGTGGTGCCTGTGGCTCAAAGGGGTAGGGGCGTTGGTCCCATATGCCGGAGGTGGTTGGTCCCATATGCTGGATTCAAACCCAGCCCCGGCCAAAAAACCACAAATAAATAAATAAAAATAAAAAGCCTTAAAATATATTAATAAATAAATAAATAAATTGTTACAGCAACCCTGACAAACTAATACGACTCCCTTATCAATACCAACTCTGTCCTAGCCCAGGCTATGAAACTTACTTGTTCAGGAATCTGTGAGTGAAAAATTCTGATCATGCATCTCAATAATATGTATATTTATAACTATTGGCCCTGCAGGGTGGTGCTGGCTCATGCCTGTAATCTAATACTCCTGGAGGCCAAAGCAGGAAGATAGGTCAGGAGTTCTAGACCAGCCTGAGCAAAAGCTAGATCCTGTCTTGCCTGTGTAGTCTCAGCTATTTGTGTGAGACTGAAGGAGGCTTGCTTGAGCTCAGATGTTTGAGGCTGCAGGGAGCTATGATGATAACTCTGCACTCCAGCCTGACCAACAGAGTGAGATGCTATCTCAAACAAACAAACAAACAAACAAACAAAATAGTATAACTATCAATGTATACTACTGTACTAATATATATTATCTATGTGATAAAAAATACCTAAGACAAACATGAAAACAAATAGATGCTTGATACCTGAAATAAATGATTGTAAAATGATACAATAGTACTTTGAAACTGTTTCTAACGAGGTTAAATATACACCTACCACATGACCCAGCAATTTCACTCCTAAGTGTTTAGCCAAGAGAAATGAAATATTTTAAAGTTTCATCCATGTTGTAGTATCTGAGCTTCGGTCTTTTTTTATTGACAAATAATATTCCATTGTGTGGATTTACCACAATTTATATCCATACAGAGATTTTGCACACATGTTCATAACAGCTTCGCTAGTAAATCAAAAACTAGAAACAATGTGAATGGATAAATATCACCCAATGGAATATTTCTCAGCTATAAAAAAGAATGATTTCTTTTGGCTTGGCACCCATAGCTCAGCAGTTAGGGCGCTAGCCACATACACAGGAGCTGGCGGGTTCGAACCCGGCCCAGGCCTGCTAAACAACAATGACAAAAAAAGCAACAACAAAATTATAGGCATTATGACGGGTGCCTATAGTCCCAGCTGTTTGGGAGGCTGAGGCAAGAGAATTGCTTAAGCCCAGGAGTTTGAGGTTGCTGTGAGCTGTGACATCATAGCACTCTACCCAGGGCGACATAGTGAGGCTCGGCACCTGTGGCTCAAGCGGCTAAGGCACAAGCCACATATACCTGAGCTGGTGGGTTCGAATCCAGCTGGGGCCTGCCAAACAACGATGGCTGCAACCAAAAAACAGCCAGGCGTTGTGGCTGGTGCCTGTAGTCCCAGCTACTTGGGAGGCAGAGGCAGGAGATTCCCTTGAGCCCAGGAGTTTGAGGTTGCTGTGAGCTGTGATGCCACAGCCCTCTACCCAGGGTGACAGCTTGAAGCTGTCTCAAAAAAAAAACATAGTGAGACTCTATATATATATATATATTTTTTTTTTTTTTGTAACAGTTTTTTTGTTTGTTTTTTGAGACAGACTCTCAAGCTGTTGCCCTGGGTAGAGTGCCGTGGCATCACAGCTCATAGCAACCCCCAACTTCTAGGCTTAAGCGATTCTCCTGCCTCAGCCTCCCAAGTAGTAGGACTATAGGCTCCTGCCACAACGCCTGGCTATTTTTTGGTTGCGGTTGTCATTGCTGTTTGGTAGGCCCGGGGATTTGAACCCACCAGCTCTGGCTTCTGTGGCTGGTGTCCTAGACACTTGAGCTACAGGCACCACGCCGGTAACTGTTTTTTGTTTTGGTTTTTCGTTTGTTTTTGAGACAGTCTCCCTCTATCATCCAGGGTACAGTGCAGTAGCATCATCATAGTGGCCAAAGAATGGTTACTGGGACTGAGTCAACAGAGTAAATGAGCGGCCAAGCCAGTGCAAGCAGGCACAGTGCCAAAGTTTATTAACGCACAGAGCATTCTGAAGAAGGAATGAGCCAATGCCTAAGAATGGAGAAAACCCTGAGTTTAAGAAGATTTCTCCTCTTTGTGCTAATTCCTTAATTCTATGTTAAATGGAGGGAACGGAATATTCATGATTTTTTTTCTTGGAAAAAGGTGAATTCCCAGAATGGCAAATCCTCCCCTTTATTATCTCTATAAGGTAATTTCTGGGGGTTATCATGGTATTTGTAAACTGTCAATAGCTCACTGCAACCTCAAACTCCAGGACTCAACAGATCACCCTGCCTCAGCCTCTCAACTAACTAGGACGACAGGCACGTGTTACCATGCTTGGCTAATTTTTCTATTTTTGGTAGAGATGGGGTCTCTCTCTTGCTCAGTCTGGTCCTAAACTCCTGGCCTCAAGCTATTCTCCCACCTAGGCCTCCTAAAGTGCTGGGATTACAAGTATGAGCCATCATGCCTGGCCTAGGCTGTTTTGTTCTGACCCTCTGTCCCAGGCTTGCAAATGGGCAAACGGGTACCTTCTTCACCTCATCTTTTCTCTGTGTGTTCATGCCTAGTGTTTGTGTGCCCAAATTTCCTCTTCTGATAAGGACACCAGTCAGGTTGGTTTAGGGACCATTCTAAAGAGCTCATTTTAACTTAATTTCCTCTGTAAGAATTTATGCCCAAACACAATTACATTCTGAGGTACTTGGGGTTAAAACTTCAAAATATGAATGGGAAGGGGGCACAATTGAGCCATAACAGGCTAACAAATGGTTAAAAACCCATCACTAAATCCAAACCCATCACTAATCCATACCTATACTTTTCTCCAAGAGTTTCATGTTTTTAGCTCTACATTTAGGTCTTTGATCCATTTTGAGTTGAATAAAGTTTCATATATGGTGTGAGGGGAATCTGCTTTATTCTTTTGCATATAAATATCCATTGTCCCAGCACCATTTGTTGAAAAGACTATTCTTTCCCCCCATTGAATTGTTTTCACAGCCTTGTTAAAATTCATTAGACCATAAATGTAAAAGTTTCTTTCTAGACTCTCAATTTTAATCTATTGATTTCAAAGCACTTTTTCTAGGACAAGTCTAAGAACTTAATTGTCAGACCTCCTGCAAAAGCTCTAATGACCATTCCAGAAAAAGGGTTCCAAAATTGCTTTGAAGGAGTGCCCTAGGCACCGGCGTGGGTGCATATTTTCCCAAGGGGAATATTTCAAAGGTAATCATAGGGATATTCAGCAAGGAGGTATGTAACACTATTTCTCGAATGAGTTCATTAACTTAATTGTCTGACCTGCCAGAATCACACTGTCTTGATTACTACAGATTTATGAATTTGGAAATCAGGAAATGTAAGTTCTCTAACTTTCTTTTTATTCCAGATTGTTTGGACTATATTAGTTCCCTTCTGTTTTCATATGAATTTTAGGAGCAGATTTTGAATTTCTGCAAAGAAGCTAACTAGGACTTTGAAATCCCAGGTTGAATCTGTCAATCAATTTGGGGAGTACTGCAGTCATCTTATTATAATATATACGTACGTCTTCCAATACTTGATCGTGGTTTATCTTTCCACTTACTCAGATCTTCTTTATTTTCTTTCAACACTGTTTTGTAGTTTTCAAAATAAAAGTCTGTACTTCTTTTGTTAAGTTTATTCCTAAGTATGATGTTCTTTTTGATGCTATTGTAAATTGCATCAACAGAAAAGGAATTTTTTTCTTTATTTTTGGATTGTTGATTGCAAGTGTATAGAAGTACAATTGATTTTTGTACATTGATCTTGTATCCTATAACTGTGCTAAACTTCATTCGTTCTGATAAATTTTTCACATATATCTTAGGATTTTCTACAGACAAAATCACAAAGGAATGAACTCTTGATATATGCAGCAACATAAAACATTAAAACCAGGTACAAGAGAGTACATGTATGTGATTGTATTTACATGAGATTCAATAACAGAAAAGCTAATTTATGGTGATGGAAGGCAGAATAGTGATAACCTCAGGACAGGGGTGGAAAGGTGTTGACAGGAAAGGAGCCTGAGGGGATTTGGGGGATTATGGAAACGTTCTATATCTGGAACTGGGCAATGGTTACACAGGGGTGTCTGTGTATTAAACTCATTAAGCTGACACTCAGGATTTATGCATTTGACTGCTAATAAATTATGCTTTAACAAAAAATAAAATACAAGTAAAATAAAGAGATAAAGATGAAACAAGCCCAGCCCTCTCTATCTTTATAGTCCCCCCCCCCCCCCCAGCTTCTTCCCATCCTTCACAGGTTCTGCTTTTCTTTTTCTTTCTTTTTTTGAGACAGAGTCTCAAACTGTCGCCCTGGGTAGAGTGTCCTGGCGTCACAGCTCACAGCAACCACAAACTCCTGGGCCTAAGCGATTCTCTTGCCTCAGCCTCCCAAGTAGCTGGGACTACAGACGCCTGACACAACACCCAGCTATTTTTTGGTCAGGGCTAGATTCGAACCTGCCAGCTCCTGTGTGTGGCTGGCACCCTAGCTACCTGAGATACAGGCACCGAGCCAGGTTCTGTTTTTCTTTTCTTTTTTACATGTTGTATGATTTTTATTGAAGTTCTAGAACACACAAAATTATTCAGCAATGATAAATATCAGAACAGTGGTTGTGTTGCCTTGGGGTGGGGCAAATCAACTAGAAAGGGATACAAGGAAACTTTCTGGAACTATAGAAATGTTCTATATTTTGCTTTGGCTACATGCAAGTATCAAAATTCATCTAATTAAACACCTAGGATTCTATGCAATTAACTACATGTTAATTATAACTCAATTTAGAAAAATTAAATCCTTCATTTTTGCAAAGAAAACTTTTATTAATGTTTTACCTACTTGATTCCAAGTTATTGGAATATATTCCAATAACTATACCCACAGTTTAACTTTTGTAGATAACACTTTCAGTTTATTCCAAGTCCTGTGTCTAAAAGGATTTAGTAGGAACTACCTTAATTCATTCGTGTATTTTAACAAATTCTACAACCACGGCCCTGATTTGATCTTTGCCCTGAGGACCCATCATAACCAGCCTTTGTTACTCTAAGTATTTCTTTCCTTCTTTCTTTTCTTTTTTTAATTAAACCATAGCCATGTACATTAATGCAATCATGGGGTTCTGCTTGTCATATGCTGCTTTCTCTGCTTTGGAAAGCCCTTCTCTGCCTGGCACATTCCTTCCTGTGCTTCAAGACCCTCCTCCAATCTCACTACCTCTATCTTCCCAAGACGAGGCTGACCACTCCCTCACCTGGCTCTTATGGTATGTGTTACCCTATGTTGCACTTTTTTTCTAATACTGATCTTCACGATCTAGCCATAAGTCCTTTGAGACTAGAGAGACTAGAGACAGAGTCGTATTCATTTTCAAAATAACAAGAATAGGCTTGGCACCCATAGCTCAGTGGGTAGGGCGCTGGCCACATGCACCAGGGCTGGTGGGTTCAAACCCAGTCCAGGCCTGCTAAACAAACAAAACAAACAAAAAATAGCTGAGCGTTGTGGTGAGTGCCTGTAGTCTGTGCTACTCAGGAGGCTGAGGCAAGAGAATTGCGTGAGCCTAAGAATTTGAGGTTGCTGTGAACTGTGATGCCACGGCACTTTACTGAGGGTGACATAGTAAGACTCTGTCTCAAAAAAAAAAAAAAAAAATCAAAAGAACAAGAACACAGGTGCGCAAGCAATGGAATGAGGAGCATGGCAGAGGTGGCTATGAATCCAGACCCAGCCTCCGGCCTCATCTGGGACTAGGTAACAGACCCAGGTGAAGAGAAATCAAGTTGCTATGCTTTTCTCCTGACAATTTGGTTCTCAAAATCTCCACCTCACCACTTTCACATGTAACAGCCCACCTCAGGTCCACTCAGTGGTAATTATAAAGGCACACTAAGTTGCCTGCTTAGAGAACAGCTAGGAGACGGGTGGGTCATTACAAACAGCACAGAAAATGCTATGACTTGAGGCCATGTGGGATATATCAATAGGAAAGGTCTGAAGCCTGTCCATGTCGACATACAGAGCAGGTAGGTGCCAAGTTCCTAGCATGCCTGACTGCACAATGGAAAAGGGGAGAGGGGAGAGACCTTTCCGTTTCCCTTCCCAGGTTTGCCCCCATAGTCAGTATGCCTTGCAGCTCCAAGGCAGCTCTGACCCTTGGCATTCTGCCTCCAAGAAAGGGCTGAGAATGGGGCCAAGTAACAAAGGCCCCCCCAGAAAGTACCTTCCCTGTGGGGTGGACAGGACCCAGGAGGGAGCAGATTGGTGGTAAAGACCTCGCCCATCCCAGGGAGTTCACTACGGGGCTGCTTGGCTGGCTTAAACCCGTTATCAGAATTCCCAAAGGGAATTGCCATGCAGTATCTATCTTTTACAGAAAGCCGGGCGCCGTGGCTCATGCCTGTAAATCCCAGCACTGTGCAGAGGTGGAAAAGGGAGAATTGCTTGAGCTCAGGAGTTCATGACTCACCTGAGTGAGAGTGAGACCCCGACTCATGAAAAAAATGGAAAAACCCAGCTGGGTGCCATGGCGAGTGCCTGTAATCCCAGCGGCTTCCGGAGGCTGAGGCAGCAGGATGCCCACAGCCCGAGTCTGAGGTTGCAGTGAGCTATGACGCCATTGCCCTCTGCTCAGGGGCATAGGGTGGGACTCTGTCTCAACAACAGAAATAAAAAAGCAAAGAAATAAAAATAAAAAATGAGCAGGGAAATAAAATTAAAAAAAATTTTTTTAAAGGAAAGAAAATGTTACAGAAGAAAATGACAAGAACATTTTGATTTCTTACCTTACTTTCATTAAGAGGAGGCCGTATTGGCCTTTCAGCTGCAGACTGAAAGAGGGGACAAGATAAAGTCTTACAAAGGCATCTCAGCAACTTGCATTTACAACATAGTGAGGCTCATAACTAATCATCCCACTCAGAAAGCAAGAGTAAAGTCCAGCCTGTAATCCTTGCATTCTGGGAGGCCGACGCAGGTGGATCACTTGAGTTTAGGAGTTCAAGACCAGCCTGGGTAAGACTAAGAATCTGGCTCGGCACCTGTGGCTCAAGCAACTAAGGTGCCAACTACATACACCTGAGCTGGTGGGTTCGAATCCAGCCCAGGCCTGCCAAACAACAATGTCGGCTGCAACCAAAAAATAGCCAGGCGTTGTGGCAGGCACCTGTGGTCTCAGCTACTTGGGAGGCAGAGGCAGGAGAATCGCTTGAACCCAGGAGGTGGAGGTTGCTGTGAGCTGTGATGCCATTGCACTCTACCCAGGGTGACAGCTTGAGGCTCTGTCTCAAAAAAAAAAAAAAAAAAGACTAAGAACCTATCTCTACAAAAAATAGAAAAACTAGGCTGGGTGTGGTGGCTCAGGCCTGTAATCCTAGCACTCTGGAAGGCCAACGCAGGTTGATCATTGGAGCTCAGGAGACCAGCCTAAGCAAGAGCAAGACCCGTTCTCTAAAAAATAGCCTGGTACTGTGGTGGGTGACCATAGTACCAAGCTAGTTGGGAGGCTGAGGCAAGAGAATCACTTTAGCCAAGAGTTTGAGGTTGCTGTGAGCTATGATGACACAGCACTCTACCAGGGCGACAAAGTAAGACTCTGTCTCAAAAGAAAAAAAAAAATAAATAAAGAAAAACTAGCCAAGCATTGTGGTGCATGCCTGTAGTCCCAACTACTGCCAAAAGCTTGAGGTTGCTATGAGCTATGAATCCAGGGCACTCTACTCAGGGTCATGGAGTGAGACTTTGTCTCTAAGAAAAAAAAAAAGGAAAGCAAGAGTAATTACAGGTAACCTCACAATGTCTAAGCAAATTCAAACTTTGTTAATGATTCTCTGGATGAAATACATTAGAGCTCAAAAATGTCTAATTCACAAATTTAGTCACATAAACATTTATTAGGTGCTAAAAGGTGTGCCAGGCACTGTGCCGAGAGCTACAGATTCAAAGATGAAAAACAACAGCTGCTCAGCACTCAAGCCTGCAGTCCCCTAGGGAAGACAGACTTGTCCCTCAGTCATGAGAACTCAGCACTGGCTGAGTTGTTACAGTGGCCTGGAGAGTGGCTATAAGAGCACAGGGTCTGATCTCTGCTCAACCACTGGCCCCGCCAAGTCCCCAAGATTGCAGGATGCATGGTTCCCTAGAGAGCACAGAGGGAACATGGCCATCAAGCAGCGGCCACCTCTTGGTGGGGGCTGTGATGGGAGGAGTTAGCATCCTGTCTTTTCATGTCTTCCCTTGACTCACAAACTTTGGAAGGTGTTGCCAATCCAGAGAAAAAGCCCATGGGATATTTTTCATGATGGTAGATGCATGGACAAGGAGGGTATAGTACATTGTTTGCAAAAACAGGTACCATAGGCTTGGCGCACATACCCCAGTGGTTAGGGAGCAGGCCACATACACCAGGGCTGGAGAGTTCAAACCTGACCCCGGCCTGTCAGAACAACAATAACAACTACTGGTTCAGCGCCTGTAGCTCAGCAGCTAGGGTGCCAGCCACATACACTGAGCTGGTGGGTTTGAATACAGCTTGGGCCTGCCAAACAACGATGACAACTACAACCAAAAAATAGCCGGGTGTTATGGTGGGCACTTGTAGTCCCAGCTATGTGGGAGGCTGGGGCAAGAGAACTGCTTAAGCCCAAGAGTTGGAGGTTGCTGTGAGCTGTGACGTCATAGCACTCTACCAAGGGTGACGTAGTGAGACTGTGGCTCAAAAAAACAACATCAAGAACAAAAACAAGTACCATAATTCCCCTCCCTGTAGCCATACTCTCACATAGCTCTGGAATTGGCCGTGTAACTTGCTTGGATGAACAGGACAGTAGCAACCTGATGCAAACAGATCCCATAAACATGCTTGTGCTTAGAGGCTGGCTTACCCTATCCTGCTCCTGAGACCCTTGCAACTACCACGTGAGAATGAGTCCCAGCTAGTTTGCAGGAAGGTGTGTGACTCAAGGCCTAGTTATCACCCTGGCCTAAGGCCAGTCAACTGCTGTGTAAGAGAAACCACAGCTTTCAAGCTGCCCAGGAACATCGGAGGAACCCCAGCAAACGGGAAATGGGAAAGACAACAGTTGTCCCAGTAGAGCTCAGTCCAGATTGCCAAATCACAGGATTGCAGGTAAACAAAGGATTATAGTTTTAAGCCACCACATATTATGGTGATTTATTACACAGCAAAAGCTAACTGATACAGAGGAAGATCTCAGAGTTGGAGGTAGAAATACAGGTATACACATCTCAGAGATACTGTTCTTCCTCCAATATCTCTGAAATGCAAATGCAAGCTGGCCTGTTTAGGCCCTTGACTCTCTGGTTGCTGAAATACTTCATGGAAAAGGAGGCCTAGACCTGTTGGAGATCTGAGGCTGGGACCTCAGAAAGACAGGGGAGGACCAGCCCTTCTGTGAAAAGTGCATGCTGGGGCAGCTCGCTGAGGCTGGAGAGTGATGGCCTCTGGGCACAGAAGGCCACTGAAGGAGCACAGAGATGATAAACGCACCCATGTGCAGCAGCTGCCAGGTAGGGTTGGGACATGAGTAAAGATGCTCAGTGATGGATCCAGGTCACACCTCTAGGAATGAGAGGCCAACCTGATTGTTTTGGAGTCAGTGGAGGCTAAGAAGCGAGACCTGTCAGATAGATGAGACTCTGGCCCACCAGCCAGGGGGTGGTGTGGGTTCTGGTCCCAACCAATCTCTGGGCTGCTACAGACAGACTTTCTGGGGAGCTCTAAGCCAGAACAGACAGGGAGGGCCTACACTCAATTAGTCCTAAGTAGAGGCTTCAGAGGACTCTGCTCTTAACTTGGAAAGCTCACAGGACTCTGTCAATCTCCACTCAGCTATCTCTGCAGCTATCTCTGCACCATCAGGGAAAGAAAATTCAGGGGGAGAAATGCAACAATTTTTGGCCCCCCCTTACAGTAAGAGTGGGAACTTAATATCCAGAACACAATCTTTCTAAGTTTGAAACAAATCAAAATATATCTGCCCTTAAGAAGATATTGTTGGAGTAACACACTTCACCTTTATCCTTGAGCTTGATATAGAGATAGGAAGTGCACAGTTCCAGAGTCAGAGAGACCTGAGGTTTATGTCCTGCATCTGCCAGAACCAGCTGTGCAAACATGGGCCAGTAATATAACCTATCGAAGCCTCAGTTTCCTCATCTGGAAAATGCGAATGATACCCATTTCACCGAGCCTTTGTGAACATTGAAAGAGACCATGTAAATTGAAGTGACAGATACACAATTGCTTGGTAAATAGTGGCAGCTACAGTAAAGATGACAGATCAACAGGTAGATGATAACTCCAACTGCCCTGGGCTACTTGAAGGTCAAATCAATTTCTAGCTCCTGGGTTTTCCACCTGTGACCCTAGATCCTATGTTCCTCTTCCTGGCCCTCAAAGTACCACCCAGAACCAGTCCTAGACTACAGCTCGACACGGAACTCCAGGTGCCAGAGCGCAAACCTGCTGACTGCCACATGGCACCTGTGACACTGGCTGCTTTGTGCCACTTTGCCAAGGTTGGTTTGTCAGTGGCATCCTGCCTATGACTGGCAAAGCCAGGCCAGGAAACAGTATGATGGGGACTGTGAGAGGTGGCAGTGACATCCCCAAAGAAACCTCCTGCTTTGGAAATGCTTCTCCTTTCCCAGAATAGGCAAAAATGTTTCCCTTGTTAGGGAATGAAGGAGTAGAAAAAGAGGAGACTTAAGGGGTCCGACAGCCTTGGGAGTCTTCAGATTTATGACTTTAGTGACCTCACTTCCCTCTACAAACCAAGCAGGCGCCTCAGATTCTACAAATGAGAGTGAGAGCTTCTACTTAGAAGCAGGATGGAGTCCAATTCTCTCAAAATCCTGTGAAGTAGGTAGATGTGCCCGGCCTGGACTTGGCAAAGCCCTTCTCAGAGGTGACATTGAGAAGACATTTGTTTGTTTGTTTGTTTGTTTGTTTTTGAGACAGAGTCTCACTATGTCCCCTACAGTAGAGTGCAATGGTGTCCCAGCTCACAGCAACCTCAAACTCTTGGGCTTAAGTGATTCTCTTGCCTTGGTCTCCCAAGTAGCTGGGACTACAGGCGCCGCCACAACACCCGGCTATTTTTTTTTTGTCGCAGTTGTCATTGTTGTTCAGCTGGCCCGGTCTGGGTTCCAACCCGTCAGCCTCGGTGAATGTGGGTGGTTCTGTAACCACTCTGCTATAGCACTGAGTCTGAAGAGGACATTTTAAACCACTTTGCAAGGCTGAGGGAAAGTCTGCCTCCACCACACCTTCGCATGCCCCTCACCTCTAGGGGGAAGCCCCTCCATGAGCTTTCACTCCCCACTTTCAGATGCTAATCAGGAATTAGTTTGCCACCTAAGGACTGCCCAGGGGAAAGTCTTCACAAAACAAATAGGCCGGCCACTGCAGTGACCAAAATGCAGCTCAGAGAGTCCCCAGGACATTGGGATTATTAAAAAAAAAAAAAAAAAAAGCGTCTATGCCTCAGTTTCCCAAACTGTGAAAAGGCAGTGGCTGTCATCCTTGCTCCAGAGCGGATCCTCCGCAGCACAGAGCCAGCTGTTCAGAAGAACATGATTTCTCCTATAAATGTTTCTAGGATTTATTTCAACATGGGAGGGGGGGAGTAAAGCTCTCCTAAAATGTATGAGTAGGCTTCTGCATTTACAGGGCAACACAAAATTTGGCCAGAGAGGTCTTCTCTTAGAAAGAAAAGGACAAACACTTGTTTACAGCACACATTCATGACTCCACAGCACAATTGTCCAAGAAGTGATTAAACAGGGGGTTACAAGACTGATCCTCCCAGCTCCCCCACGGTCAGGACTCACGTGGTCCCGGGTGTGAATTTATCTGCAACAAAAGTTAGAGGCCAGATCTGAGGGGCTCCTGCCTTCTCCACAACACGTTCCTACTGTGCTGTTACTGAGTCCCCTCCTCTCGGATAGACTCCAGGGAGAGTGGGCTGGGCAGGCAGTGGCACATGTGACCCTCTGAGAAGCTAGTGAGACGCGAGGGACAAGCTTACCAATCCTCGCTGACAGTTCTGCCCCATGGTGGGGAGGGCACTTGATGCTGGGTCCTCCCTGGTTCTCTTCCACCCTCAGCAGCAGGCTCTCCAAGACCTGAAGAAAGGCAGAGTTCAAAGGAGGCAGGGCCAGGGTCTCTGCAGCCTCGTTCCTATCTTCACCGATCGTGAAACTCTCCACTGTGATACTGAGGGCCAGGGACAGAGTGTGGGCCCGTTCTAGAAGGATCCGTACAACCCAGGCGAAATGTCATAAAGTTTCTAGCAGGATATTATTATTATCAATTTTTTTTCTTTTTTTTGAGGAGAAGGAAAGAGCAGTTTATTAATTTGCTGGCAAATGAGGAGGCTGAAGGAGCAGACTGTGTCTCAAAGTACCAGCATCCCGCCCTGGAGCAGAACAGAGCTTTTAAGGGGATGGTTCTGATTAATCCCATCTTTGGCTAAGATAATCTAGTGACCTCTGCCGGGATTAAGACAATCTTGTGACCTCCACCCAGATTTATCTCATCTTCTGTGGCACAAAGAACAAATGGCACTCCCCTACCTCTCCCAGAGAGATTCCTCAAAAGGAGAGGAGGAAGTTTTAAAGAGAGAGAAAATATTTTTGCCATTTTTCAGGCAGTTCTCTCCATTACATAGTCCCATCGTCAACTTTACCTTTCCATATCTATGGGTCATCAAGCTACCTCCTGCTGAACTGGGGCATGTTTTATATGGAAGGTACGGATCATCAGGTGAAGAGGGACAGAAGCAACACCTACTAGAATCTCCATAGTTGACCACCTTCCTACGCTGACCACCTCCTTTACGAGACCAAATTTCCATAGGCTGGACATGCACCACACGTATCTATCAGTACAGTAGGCCTAGTTCCTTATGTTGATCAGCTTGTTACAGTCCTAAGGTGAAGTGGACTGTTGTCTTGCACTCAATGTCTGATATAGGACTGGCTTAGAAAGGAAACATGGGACCTCTTAGTGCAGCACTATTAGCAGCCAGATTTGTGTATTATTCTAGAAGAAATTCCCTGGAGCTCTGTTTATAGGTAGTACCTCAGCACCAACTGCACTCCCTCTGCTTATCACCAGGTCTGCAGAAAGCCAAGATTTAGGAAGAACTGATAGAAATGGAGATTAGCTAAGACATCTTCAAAAGGCCACATTTTCTTTTCTTTTTTCTTTTGAGACAGTCTCACTGTCACCCTCAATAGAGTACTGTGGTGTCATAGCTCTCAGCAACCTCAAACTCTTAAGCTCAAGCAATTCTTTTGCCTCAGCCTCCCAAAGGAGGGAGGTGGGACTACAGGTGTATGTGGCAGGCACCTTAGCCTCTTGAACCACAAGTGACAAGCCAGCCCAGCTATTTTTGTTGCAGTTGTCATTGTTAGTTAGCTGACAATGACAAGGGACCAGGTTAGAACCCACCAACTTTGGTGTATGTGGCTTGCACCATAACCACTGTGCTATGGGCACCGAGACAAAAGGCCACATTTTCAAAAATGCACTCTTTTTTTTTGCAATTTTTTTGGCTGGGGTTGGGTTTGAACCTGCCACCTGCCATATATGAGGCAGGCACCCTACTCCTTGAGCCACAGGTACTGCCCCCAAAATACACTCTTTATCATTGTCCACATCTGTGTCATTAAACAGGGAGGGAATGGAGCCTGTGGCTCAGTGAATAGGGCGCCAGCCCCATATACCGAGGGTGGGGGGTTTGAACATGGCCCTGGCCAAACTGCAATAACAACAACAAAAAAATAGCCGGGCATTGTGGTGGGCACCTGTAGTCCCAGCTACTTGGGAGGCTGAGGCAAGAGAATTGCTTAAGCCCAAGAGTTTGAGGTTGCTGTGATGCTACAGCACTCTACTGAGTGCGACATAATGAGACTCTGTCTCAAAGTAAATAAATAAACAAACAAACAGGGAGGGAGCATCTCCGGTTAAGGTGTACTCTTTTTTTTTCTTCTATAGACTGAGTCTCACTTTATCACCCTCGGTAGAATGCTGTGGTGTCACAGCTCACAGCAACCTCTAACTCCTGGGCTTAGGTGATTCTCTTGCCTCAGCCTCCTGAGTACCTGGGACTATAGGCACCCACCACAATGTCCAGCTATTTTTTTGTTGTTCAGTTTGACCGGGTCCATGTTCAAACCCGCCACCCTCGGTATATGGGGCCCACGCCCTACCCACTAAGCCACGGGTGCTGCTCAAAATGTACTTTTCTAATTATAAAAGGAATGCATGATCATAAAACATAAAGTCAGAAAACATAGGTAAGTAGTTTAAAAATTAAAATCAAGGTCCAGACACAATGGCTCATGCCTGTAATCTTAAACACTCTGGGAGGCCGAGGCAGGTGGATTGCTTGAGCTCAAGAGTTCAAGACCAGCCTGAGCAAGAGCAAGACCCCCATCTCTACTAAAAATAGAAAAAGTATCTTGGCATAATGGTAAGTTCCTCTAGTCCCAGCTACTCAAGTGGCTGAGCAAGAGGATCACTTGAGCCCAAGATCTGAGGTTGCTGTGAGCAATGATGATACCATGGTAGTCTACTGAGGGTGACAGAGTGAGACTGTCTCACAAAAAAAAAAAAAAACAAACACCATTTTTTGGAGTTTTCCAACAGCACAGGACACAGAGGGAAAAATTAATGAGATAACACCAAACTAAAAAGCTTCTGCACAGGAAAGCAACCAACAAAGTGAAAAGTCGTATAGAGGGCAGCACCTGTGACTCAAAGGAGTAGGGTGCCGGCCCCATATGCTGGAGGTGGAGGGTTCAAACCCAGCCCCGGCCAAAAACTGCAAAAAAAAAAAAAAAAAAAAAAAAAAGAAAGAAAAAAAAGAAATAAAAGTCATATAAAATGGGAAAACATACTTGCAAACCATAAGGGGCTAACATGTAAGGAACTCATGCAACTCAATAGCAAAAACCAAAACAACAACAGAACCCCACAAATAACCCAGTGAAAACAATGGGCAAAGGATCTAAATAGATATTTTTCCAAAGAAGACATAGAAATGGCCAACAGTTATATGAAAAGGTGTTCAACATAACTAATCACCCGGGAAATGCAAATCAAAACCACAATGAGATATCACCTCACACTTGATAGGGTAGCTATTATCAAAGAAAAAAAAGGAAGGAGGATATGGAGAGAAAGGGAGTCTTGTGTGGTGCTGGTGAGCATGCAAATTGGTACAGCCATTATGGAAAACAGTTATGGAGCGTCCTTGAAAAATTGAAAATAGACCTAACATATAATTCAGCAATCCCACTTCTGGGCATACGTCTGAAGAAAATGAATTAGTATGTCAAAGAGATCTCCCCACATCCATTGTCCACTGCAGCATTTTTCACATTAGCCAAGGCACAGAAACAATCTAAGTGTTCATCAGTGAATGAATGAATAAAGAAAATGTTAATTATACTCACAAAACTAAATTAAATTTTATTACATAAAATGTAAAAAAAAAAAGAAAAGAAAAGAAAATGTGATGTGTGAACTGTTATTTAGTCATAAAAAAAGATGGAAATCCTGCCATTTCCAACAGTGTGGATGAACCTGGAGGAAATTATGCGAAGACAATAAGCCAGACACAGAAAGACAAACACTGCATGATCTCACATATATGTAGAATTTTAAAAAATGAAACTCACAGAAGCAGAGAGTAGAAAGGTGCTTGCTAGGAGATGGGGTGGGGAAATGGGGAGATGTTGGTTAAAGGCTACACACTTTCAGTTTTAAGATGAACAAGTTCTGGGGCTCTCATATAAGCATGGTGGTTATAGTTAACAAGACTGTATTGTGGCTCGGCGCCTGTGGCTCAAGTGGCTAAGGCGCCAGCCATATACACCTGAGCTGGCGGGTTCAAATCCAGCCCAGGCCTGCCAAACAACAATGTCGGCTGCAACCAAAAAATAGCTGGGCATTGTGGCGAGCGCCCGTGGTCCCAGCTACTTGGGAGGTGAAGGCAGGAGAATCGCTTGAGCCCCGGAGTTGGAGGTTGCTGTGAGCTGTGATGCCACAGCACCAGCTTGAGGCTCTGTCTCAAAACAAAACAAAACAAACAAACAAACAAAAAAAAGACTGTATTGTACCCTTGAAATTTGCTAAAATGGTAGATCTTAAGTGTTCTCACCATACGCAAAAAATCGCAAGTATTTTTTGGTGATGATGTGTCAGTTAGCTTGACTATGGTAATCATTCTTTTCTTTCCTTTTTTTTTTTTTTTTTGAGACAGAGTCTCATTATGTTGCCCTTGGTAGAGTGCTGTGGCATCACAGCTCACAGCAACCTCAAACTCTTGGGCTTAAGCGATTCTCTTGCCTCAGCCTCCCAAGTAGCTGGAATTACAGGTGCCCACCACAAAGCCCGGCTATTTTTTTGTTGTTGTTGTTGTTGCTGCAGTTTGGCCATGGTCAGGTTTGAACCTGCCACCCTTGGTATAGGAGGCCAGCGCCCTACCCACTGGTCCAGCACCACCCCAGAGACCACACTTTTAATACTTTTAAATATTGGCATGATGCTGGGCATCCGGCCATGGAACCATTGGTGAATTCCACTGGAGTTGGACTTGCCCAGATTCCTGGCACTTCAAGCATCTCAAACCCTCCTTGGCCTATCTCAAAGAGATAAAATCTGTGTGGTTTCTATGTTGTTTGTTTACATAAACAAATTTTTTATTTAAAGTTCATACTTCATTCCTTCATTCCCAGGGCCTCTATAAGACGGGATACATTGAATTCAGCTGTTATATTTTCTTTGGAGCACTTACAGATGAAAGCACATGTTGTGAAAATAAGATGGAGTCTGTCAGGCTAGGGGGGACATGACACAGCTGGTCTGGTCGGTTTAGGTTTTGCCTGATCTTCACACCCCCCCCTCACTGTCCCACCCCACTCCCCCATCCCCCTCCCATTCTTACTGTTGTGTAAATTTAGCTCCTACCCTAAAGATGCCGCCTATCTTAAATAGTTTAGGTGGATTAAGTTAGGAGATTAACTTTGGGCTTCTTTCTTTTTAGAGACAGAGTCTAACTTTGTCACCCTCAGTAGAGTACTGTGGCATCACACAACTCACAGTAACCTCCAACTCCCTGCGCTTAGGCTATTCTCTTGCCTCAGCCTCCCAGTAGCTGGGACTACAAGTACCCACCACAATGTCCACCTACTTTTTTGGTGCAGTTTTGGCCAGGGCTAGGTTTGAACCCACCACCCTTGATATATGGGGCCGGCGTCCTACCCACTGAGCCACAGGAGCTGCCCTGGGCTTTTTTGTTTTTTTGAGACAGAGTCTTACTTTGTCCACATTGGTAGAGTGCTATGACATCATAGCTCACAGCAACCTCAAACTTCTGTGCTCAAGAGATTCTCTTGCTTCCTGAGTAGCTGGGACTACAGGTATCTGCCACAATACCCAGCTATTTCTAGAGACTCTGTGTGTGTGTGTGTGTGTGTGTGTGTGTGTGTGTGTGTGTGTCTCACTCTTGGCTCAGGCTGGTCTTGAACCTGTGAGCTCAGGCAATCCACTTTCCTCTGCCTCCCAAAATGCGAAGATTACAGGCATGAGCCACTGCGCCTGGCCCAGGAGATTAACCTTTGAATTGCAATGTTGTAATGGATCACTGAGTTATGCTGATTATTTGGAATAGAGGTTGGTGTGGTCTTTGCTTTGAACTTTTATGTATAAAACAATGATTTTGGAAATGGGGAAACAGAACAGTCTTGGAGAGGCTACTCTTATTGTTCTCCAGAATCACTGGCCTTCTGACAAATAGTTTGGTGGACCTATCCCTATCTCTGCATATTGGCTGACAGTGACAGGCAGCCAGACTCTTCATTCAGTAACATACACAATAATAATTGTCTTATACTTACCTGTTAATCCTTCTCTTCATTAGAATACAAGATCTCAATGTGCAAGAGCTTTGTGTGTCTACAGTGCTCAGCACACAGTAGGTCTTGAGTGCAATCTCCAGGGTACATGCATGGGTGCTGGGGCCATGGTGCTTGGCCTTCCAGTAGCTTTAACTAAGAGAGCTACCTCACTGCCTACCAGAACCTTTTCATTTTTTTTTTTTTTGCAGAGACTTAAGCAGTTACCTTCACCTTGACTTGTAAAATGGGGATAATAAAATTATAGAGCCACACAGATTGGGAAGTTTTTGTACATAAATAGAACACTTAGAATAAAGTACTTGGCACCCAGTAAGTACTCAATATATCAACTATTGTTGATTCATTAGCAACTTTACTAAAATTTAAAACAGTTATTAAAGCAAAAAGAGTTTTTACTAAAGCCCATAAATGGCTTCTAATCAGAGGCAAAGCCTTTTCAGAGGAGATTTAAAAGCCAGTACAGTGGCTTGCACCTGTAATTTCAGCTACTGGGGAGGGTGAAGACAGAGGATCACTTGAGCCCAGCAGTTCACGCAGTGGCTCACGTCTATAATCTTAACACTCGGAGGCTGAGGCTGAGGCTGGATGGCTTGAGCTCAGGCTCAGGAGTTAGAAACCAGCCTCAGTAAGCACAAGACCCCGTCTCTAAAACTAGCTGGGCATAGTGGCAGGTGACTTTAGTCCCAGCTACTCCAGAGGCTGAGGCAAGAGGATCGTGGGAGCCCAAGAGTTTGAGGTTTTTGTGAGCTGTGACGCCATGGTACTCAACCTCAGGGCAACTGAATGAGACTCTGTCTCAAAAGCAAAAAAAAAAAGAAAGGCCAGCCTGGGCGATATAGCAAGACCTTCTCTATCCGGCCGGGCATGGTGGCTCACACCTGTAATCCTGGCACTCTGGGAGGCCAAGGTGGGTGGATTGCTTGAGCTCACAGGTTGGACACCACCCTGAGCAAGAGCAAGACCCCCATCTCTACTAAAAATAGAAAAACTGAGGCAAGAGGATTGCTTGAGCCCGAGTGAGTTGAAGGTTGCTGTAAGCTATGACGCCACAGCACTCTATCCAGGGCAACAACTGAAGACTCTGTCTCAAAACAAACAAACAAACAAAAAAACCCCGTCTCTAAAAAAAAAAAATAGTATAAGCAAAAGAAGTGTGGAAATGCATTTAATTAAAAGAATTTTAAAGGGTGGCTTATAGTATTGGCTTCTCGGGGAGTGCTCAAGACAAGTTGCTGGGGTGAGGGAAAACAAGGTAAAAACATTTATGACTTTTAAAAATGTCAGCCTATACTTTTTTTTTTTTTGAGACAGGATCTTGCTCTGTTACCCAGGCTGGAGTGCAGTAGCATTATAGCTCACTGTGATTTCAAACTCCTGGGCTCAAGTAATCCTCCTGCTATAGCCTCCCAAAGTGCTAGGATTACAGATGTGAACCACCACACTGGCCAGCCTCACTTTCAGAAAGGATGCTGTCACTATTCGATTAACTTCTCACATTGCCCTTACGCAACTCATTTGGAGGTAATTATAATCAGCATTTATTGAGTACTTAACTATCTCTCAGGCACTGCTATAAGTAACTTACACACATTAGTTCACAAAAACCCCTCGTAAGTACAGTTACCCCCACTTTACAGGTGAAGAAACTGAGGCTCAGGGAGATCAAGTAACCAACTTCCCAAGTTCATACAGATGGTAAGTAGCAAAGCTGAGATCTGAAATCAGGCTGCCTCCAGCTCCCGCATTTTTTTTTTTTTTTTTTTTTTTGAGACAGAGTCTTACTATGTTGCCCTCAGTAGAGTGCAGTGGCGTCACAGTTCACAGCAACATCAAACTCTTGGCCTTAAGTGACTCTCTTGCCTCAGCCTTCCAAGTAGCTGGGATTACAGATGCCTGCCACAACACTCGGCTATTTTTTTGTTGTTGTTGCAGTTGTCATTGGTGTTTAGCTGGCCTGGGCTGGGTTCGAACCTGCCAGCCTGGGTGTATGTGGCTGGTGCTCTACCCACTGAGCTACAGGCATCGCCAGCTCCTGCATTCTTAACCACTGAAATACACTGTCCCTTAACAGCATCACATCAATTCAGACAATGAGGTTAACAGAGGAGGGCAAATGGGTGCTCAGGGGAGAGAGGTGTTCCACAGTTTATCAAGCATGGTGAATGCCAGCACAGCATTTGCCTTTTAGTAAAAAACATAGATGACATTAATGTAGTCACTTTAAACCACTAGAATTAACTGTCATGAGTTTTGGCTCCCTTACAAACACAGTATGTCCCTGGGCAAGAGATTGTCTCTCTCTGGGCCTCATGTGTAAAATAAGTAGGTTTAAACTCCAGGATCTACCCTTTGAGACTGAAGCTGGAGTATATCTTTATTCACCTTATTTTATAGAGAAGGACAGGAAACTACTGGATGCAAAAGGTCGGAGAGGGTCCGTCTGATGCCGGGGGAGCGAGACTGCCACAGCCCGGGCCACCCACCCACTTGCCTTGGGATGACTTGAGACACCTCTGTTTGCTCTTCACTTGGGCTCCCTCTCATTTTTTCAAAAGGACAACTTATTCTGTCTTTGCAACCCAACTGCAGATTCTTGGCACAAAGCAGGTGTGGGTGGTTGGGCTCTTTTCTTCGGCAGGAACAATGCTCTGGGTAACAGTTCTTTAATTGGTTAGTTGGAGTCCTGAGAGCAGAAAGAGACAAAAGATGCATTTGTCACAAAATTAGAATCACCAAAGGACAGGACAGAGCCTGCACCAGGGTCCTGTGGAAGGAAAGGCACAGGTCTGGTGGGCATAGGCTGGGGCATTTGAAGACCTTTGGCATTCAGACAGTGCTTTATAAGCTTATGAAGTTCTTTGTCCTACCAGGACCTCATAGAAACCTGGGATTGGAGGACAGGAATGGTGACAATGGTGAGGAGGACGAAGATGACATTGAAGATAGTGATGACAAGGACAGCTTGTGTGCATTGAACTCTCATGTGTGCTGGGCACTGTGCCAAGGACTTCATGGGCACTGATCACAGAAGCTTCCCAGTAGCATTAGGAAGGAGAAACCATTTGCAGCACAGGGAAGCTGAAGCTCAGAGAAATTAATCCATATACACATGGAAACGCAGCAGTAGTAGACCTGGGTTTTGAACTCAGGTCACTTCAGCCCTGAGGCCTTAACTCTTTATTTATAGGTGCCGCAGCTGAGGCTTAGAGCTGGTAAATAAGTCAGGGCTAATAAAACCGGTTTTGAAATCTGTGAAGAAATGAAATGCCCAGGCTGGTGGACACAATAGAGCAGTGAAACCTCTGGTTGGTGCTGAAGAGAGCTGGGGTACACTTGGCAGCAATAAGTTTGTGGGGTTTTTGTTTGTTTGTTTGTTTGTTTTTTTGAGACAGAGTCTCAAGCTGTCGCCCTGGGTAGAGTGCTGTAGCATGACAGCTCACAGCAACCTCCAACTCCTGGGCTCAAGCAATTCTCCTGCCTCCGCCTCCCAAGTAGCTGGGACTATAGGCGCCTGCCACAATGCCTGGCTATTTTTTGATTGCAGCCGTTATTGTTTGGCAGGCCTGGGCTGGATTTGAACCT
Organism: Loris lydekkerianus; assembly: GCA_963574355.1. Classification (NCBI taxonomy): domain Eukaryota; kingdom Metazoa; phylum Chordata; class Mammalia; order Primates; family Lorisidae; genus Loris; species Loris lydekkerianus. The sequence continues at coordinate 10,355 of CAUYPK010026697.1, read as the reverse complement.
GCCAGCTCAGGTGTATGTGGCTGGTGCCTTAGCTGCTTGAGCCACAGGCGCTGAGCCTGTGGAGTTTTTTTTTTTTTTTTGAGACAGAGTCTTACTCTGTGGTCCCATGCTAGAGTGCCATGGCATTAGACTAGTTCACAGCAACCTCAAACTCTTGGGTTCAAGTGATCCTCCTACCTCAGCCTCCTGAGTAGATGGGACTGTAGGAAGCTGCCACCATGCCCAGATAGTTTTTCTGTTTGTAGTAGAAATGGATCTCACTCCTGCTTAGGCTGTTCTGGAACTCCTGAGCTCAAATGATCCTCCTGCCTTGGCCTCCCAGAGTGCTAGATTATAGGCATGAGCCACCATGCTTAGCCAGTTGCCTGTTTCTTCACGCACTTTCATTTATTTATTTATTTTTAACTTTTTATTATTTATTCATTTTGAGACAGGGTCTCACTCTGTCACCCAGGCTGGAATGCAGTGGTGTCATCGCAGAGCTCATTGTAACATCAAGCTCCTGGGAGCTCAAGCAGTCCTCCTGCCTCGGCCTCCCAGGTAGCAGGGACAATAGGTGTGCACGACCACATCTGGCTAATTTTTCTATTTTCTGGGCCTCACTATGTTGCCCAGGCTGGTCATGAATTCCTGGCCTCAAGCAATCCACCAGCCTTGGCCTTCCAAGGCATGAGTCACCACAGCTGGACTCATTCTCTTTTATTGTTCACAATCCCAAGGGTGACTCACTATCACTTCCACCCAAACACCTTCCCTCTTTCTTATTTATTTATTTATTTATTTATTTATTTATTTATTTATTTATTTATTTTCTGAGACAGAGTTTCACTTTGTCGCCCTCCATAGAGTGCCGTAGCATCACAGTTCACAGCAACCTCAAACTCTTGGGCTCTTGCCTCAGCCTCCCAAGTAGCTGGGCCTCCAGGCGCCTGACTATATTTTATTTTATTTTTATTTATTTATTTATTCATTTTTTCAGTTTTCTCATTTTTGCATTTGTTAGCTGCCTGGCTATATTTTAGAGACAGGGTCTCGTCTTGCTCAGGCTGTTAGCTCAGGCAATCCACCCACCTCAGCCTCCCAGAGTGCTAGGATTACAGGCGCAAGCCACCCCCCCCAGCCTCTTTTTTATTTTCTTAAGTGTTATTCTCATGGAGCTTACAGTCTCTGGTGGAGAGAAAGATTAATTAAGAAATCACATGAGGCCGGGCGTGGTGGCTCACCCCTGTAGTCCCAGTGCTGTGGGAGGCCGAGGCGGGTGGATTGCCTGAGCTCGGACGTTCGAGACCAGTATGAGCAGCAGTAGGCCAGAGTAAGACCCCGTCTCTACTAACATTAAAAAAAAAAACAAAAAAACAGCCGGACGCTGTGGTGGGCGTCTGTAATCCCAGCTACTGGGGAGGCAATGGGACAGAGCACCGCCAGAGGAAGAACATTGAAAAAAGGAAGAAAATGAACAAGTAAAATGAAGAAGAATGAACAAGCAAGTTGAAATTAAAAAAATAAAAGGAAAAAAAGTAAAAAGAAATCACAGGAATCCCAGTTGGTAGCTATCACTGTGGAGAAATACAGGGAGCCATGAAATCTAATCCTGGGACTCCTGGAAGAGGAAGTGACTTTGGACCCAGGATACACTGGTCTGGGTCAGAGTTTCCTTTGGAAGCCTCTGAGGCAGGGAGCAGGTTAGCCTTAATCAAAGAGGAGGACAAGGAAGAGGAAGGGAAGGAGGCAGAGGAGGAAGAGATGCCCTCGTGCTTATTAACCTGCCCCCACAGATTTAGGACTTAACTGAGAGAGGGCTGGCTTGGTCTCTGTCCTCAAGAGGGGTGGTTTTCAAAGTGTGGTCCCTGCCCCAGTAGCAACAACATTATCTGAGAACTTCTCAGAAGTGCACATTCTCTGGCCCTGCTCCAGACCTATCGAATTGAAAACTTTAGGGTGAAATCAAGAATCTGCATTTTGGCTTGGCGCCTGTGGCTCAAGCGGCTAAGGTGCCAGCCATATACACCTCAGCTGGGGGGTTCGAATCCAGCCCAGGCCTGACAAATAACAATGACGGCTGCAACCAAAAAATAGCCAGGCGTTGTGGCAGGTCCCAGCTACTTGGGAGGCAGGGGCAGGAGAATTGCTTGAGCCCAGGAGTTGGAGGTTGCCATGAGCTGTGATGCCATGACACTCTACCCAGAGTGACAGCTTGAGGCTCTGTCTCAAAAAAAAAAAAAAAAAAAGAATCTGCATTTTAACGAGCCTTCCTGGTGATTCTGTGACATCCTACAGTTTGAGTGCCATGTTCTAGATGGTTATAGTCAAGTAGGTTCGCTCATGACAATAGGTCCTAGCTCTTTCACTTTCTTTCATATTTTCCACAGGGAAGAGGAATTCATAAGTGATATTCTGAGAGAAGGTCTCATCACCATCTGCAACTGTAGAAAGAAATAGGACAAGTTGTTTGATGGGGAGAGGATAGGGGGTAAAATTCAAGGATTTTAGCAACTCAGATTATTTTCTCAGGAGGTCAAAGCTTATTATTTGAAAACTGGAAGGAACCTAGCACATTGAATCCCATTTTCACCTCACCATCTGAGTCGATTCAGACATCTATGATAAATAGTCACAGACTGGGTAACTAACCCTGAAACCACAGGGTTTTATGTCTTACAGTTCTGAAGAGTGGGAGGCCCAAGAGAAGTCACTGGCCGATCTGGTGTCTGGTGGTTAGGGTTCAGTTTTCACAGACAATGACTTCTTGCTATTTCCTCCCATGGTAGAAGGAAGAAGCAAGCTCTCTGAGCGCTCTCTCTCTTTTTTTTTTTTTTGAGACAGAGCCTCAAGCTGTCGCCCTGGGTAGAGTGCCCTGGTGTCACAGCTCACAGCAACCTCCAACTCCTGGGCTTAAGCGATTCTCTTGCCTCAGCCTCCCAAGTAGCTGGAACTACAGGCGTCTGCCACAACTCCTGGTTATTCAAAGGCCCCACCTTCTAATACCACCTCATCGAGGATTAGGTTTCAATTCCTGAATCTGTGAAGGACTTCACCATTCAGACTGTAGCACCCACCCAAGTCAAGAGCCAGATAGGTGACACTTCACTCTTCAAAGCCACAGTTAAGTCTGAGATGAAATCTGCTTTCTTCTGACCTCCTTCAGTTGCCCTTAGTTCTCTGAACTTTTGCAGGTAAGCCCTCTTATCTTTTTTCATGTCTGCCCAAGGCTGACATTCATGCTCATTGATGGTTCTTAGACACAATCACTGATCATCCAAAGTATAAGTAAAGATCCTTGACTTATAAATGTTTTTATTATAGCAAGAGCAAAGGTGACAGAAATGTCAGGTGCACGTACTCTTCATCTGGGCAAGTTAACGTGAGGGTAGCTTTATAGACTGGTCCACCTTCTGGAGAGTGTAAAGGTCACAGGGTCTTGATTCCTAACTCTGACCCATGTCTCCTGTGTTCTCTACGTCACTGACACCTCTCCCATGTGGTTTCTCTTAAATCCTGAATTCATGACTTGGGGGTGTTAGGATGAAATTTTTGGACCACATATTTAACCTATTGCTGCTTTTCATGGGTATGAACTATTCCACAGCCCAAGATCTACTTAGTTTCTAGAAAAATCTATTTCCTGTGTCTTTCTGAGGTTACTCATCACATTCAACCAATTGTATTTTCCTTCATACATTCATGTGACCATTCCACACATCCTGAAACCCCAGTCTGCCCTCCTCTGTCTACCTGCAGTTGGGTACTACACAGCTGCTTCCCCAAATCAGGAAACCTAAGTCAACCCTGGACAAGTTCCACTTTAAAAAATATAGTAACAAAATGTGGCTGAATACAAACGTGCAGCTTAATTCTCTTTCAAACTGTGCTCACATCCTGTTCCAATGTCCTTCACGCACTAGGAAGGGGGCAGAGTTGATCAGCCCATGTCAGAGATAGCCAAACTAAAGTCCAGGAAGAAATGCCACACAAGGATCTGCCTCTCAGCCTGGATGTCCCCGCCACCAACAAGCACCCCCAAGCCTATGAAGGCTCCTGGGGACATCACCATCTGGAGGTGGCATCAGCCCTTGAGTGATAACAGCATCAAACAAAACAAAACCTCAAAAGAAACTTACTATGAAATGGGGTTCTGACATTTCTTGCATCAAGATCGTCTTTGGAAAGTCACACCACAATAAAAGCACACTCCTCTGAGGCTGGAATCACAGCTCCTCTATGCTCTTGATGACGCTGGACAAAAATGTGACCACATGCTCTTAAATAGGCTTCCTGCCAAACACAGGAGAGCAAGCTCATCTGCCCACTACCTCATAACAACCCAAGCCAAATCTCTGTTTCATTTTTACCAATAAGGAATAAAAAAGACTTCATCTTACCACAATAGTCCATTGAATTCAAGCCTGTCACAGAGGAAGCAAAAGACTTCCTAATCTCAGGCAAAAAATGCCAGCTATGTGCTCCCACAGGGTTCCAGCTGATGGAGGCCGCAGGGCACCAGGGCTGTCACAATAACCTCCCAGCTGATCTACAATTCAATTCCCTTTTGTGCAAAAGTCCAGACGCTGTCCAACAGTTCAGATCCAAGCTTCATTCCCAGGATGGTCCATACTTGTTCTCACCCAGATCATTTTCTGATCTTGCAAGCAGACTCAGAAATCTAGACAAACAACGAGGATCTGCGGCCCAGAGACCAACCGGCACAGCTGTCTGTGAGAGGAGAGATGGATTTCCAATTTGATCCATAGTACTTTCCATGTTCCAGCCATGGGAGGGAAAGGGCATGGTGAGTGTGGTGAGGGCAGAGTGGAGCTATGAAACCCTCAAAAAGCTTCATAGACAAAACACAGATTAAAAACATGCACATACCCAAGACCAGACTGCCGTAGTGTGAGAAGTCAATGCTTTATGACCAGTGTTTTAGGTGTCCGCAGAAATGGCAAGGTAGTTCTAGGAAGATGGATTTGGCCTGGAACCTTGACTAATCTGTCAGTTTCCCTGGGAAATGTCAGTCTCGTTTCCTGTGCCCCCTCAGTCCTAATCTGACCATCAGGTTTATTTTTGTGCCCAGTCCTGTCCCCTATTCTTCTACAGTTTTCTGTGAAACGATTTTTACCAGCACTGGGGTAGCTGGTAAGTAGTATTTTATTTATAAGTAGGCTTATAAGGAGCTACAACAATACAAAAGATGACCCAGGATGTTGTGAAGCCAAAAAACTAGATAGAGTAATGTGTAAAGTAGGATCCCATTTTTATTACCACCAACAGCAACAAAAACCTCCTTATCCATGTGTATTAGTGGTACCGTGTGGAATGGCTATTTCTGTAGGTGAGAAATGGCGAAGGTTAGAGAAGAGGTTAAAATTTGCTCCTGCCTCTCTCTCCATGTAACGTGAGACAGTCCCTCCCTGGTGGCGGGAATACCTCAGGCCTTAGTGGAGGTGTCCACCGGGTAAGATCAGGGCATAGCTCTGCTGGGGTGAAGAGCTGGAAAAGCAGGTGGGGCTTGGCCAGCTTTGGGCAGTCACTCATCCATCCCCTAATTTGTGGATGGCAATCTTGTCGCCCTCCAGCTATGCTTCTCTCTCAGAGGTTAAAAGCCAATCCCTAAAACGTTGACCAAGGGATATGCTTAGGGCTAAGAGGAGTGTCTAGTTGAGGATTTAGGGTACCCAGGTCTTTCTCCCCTAGAGTTCTGCCTTCTCCTCTCATTGAACTCACTGGGACTGACTCAACTGGCCTAGCGGTAAGCCCCAGCCAAATACACATTCCAGGACAGAGTAGTGCTTAACCCTTAGGTGAATATCAACTCACAGGGCAAAACTAACTAAACATCTGAGGAATAAAACTACTTGAAAACAATGTCTATAAATTGGACATGTACCGTATGAAGCAGCAATATTACAATAGGCAGACCGAGGATATAAAATAAGAATGATACTTAACGAAATAAGGAAGACAATAAGAACATGAAATAAGACATTAAATTTTTAATTTTGGGGGCGTTTTGTGGGGGTTGTTTGTTTTTTGAGACAGAGTCTCAATTTGTGGCCCTGGGTAGAGTGCCACAGAGTGCAACAACGATCGTAAGAAAATAATGGAAAGGGTGGGGCCTGTGGCTCAGTGAGTAGGGCGCCAGCCCCAAATACCAAGTGTGCAGGTTCGAACCCGGCCCTGGCCAAAACTGCAACAAAAAAAATAGCCGGGCGTTGTGGTGGGCACCTGTGGTCCGCACCTGTGGTCCCAGTTACTCAGGAGGCTGAGGCAGGAGAATCGCCTAGGCCCAGGAGTTGGAGGTTGCTGTGAGCTGTAACGCCACAGCACTCTACCAAGGGCAACAAAGTAAGACTCTGTCTCTAAAAAAAAAGAAAAAAAAGAAAGAAAGAAAATAATGGGGAAATATGAAGGCATAATAAAAATGTTTTCAGTCATGAAAAGTCCTCAGTTTACCACATAAAGGCTCTCCATCAAAATAATTTTTTTTTTTTTTACCAAATCAGATTTATTTATTTATTTATTTTTATTAAATCATAGCTGTGTACATTAATGTGATCATGGGGCACCATACTCTAGCTTCATAGACCATTTGACACATTTTCATCACACTGGTTAACATAGCCTTCTTGGCATTTTCTTAGCATCAAAATAATTTTTTTTTTTTTTGTAGAGATAGAGTCTCACTTTACCGCCCTCGGTAGAGTGCCATGATGTTACAGGACTCTCAGCAACCTCCAGCTCTTGGGCTTCCGCGATTCTCCTGCCTCAGCCTCCAGAGCAGCCGGGACTACAGGCGCCCACCACAACGCCTGGCTATTTTTTTTTTTTTTTTTTTGGTTGCAGTTTGGCCGGGGCTGGGCTTGAACCCGCCACCCTCAGTATATGGGGCCAGCCCCCTAACTCACTGAGCCACAGGTGCCACCACATCAAAATAATTTTGAAGTGGGCAGCGCCTGTGGCTCAGTGAGTAGGGCGCTGGCCCCATATACCGAGGGTGGTGGGTTAAAACCCAGCTTCGGCCAAACTGCAACAACAACAACAACAAAAAATAGCTGGGTATTGTGGCGGGTGCCTGTAGTCCCAGCTACTCGGGAGGCTGAGGCAAGAGAATCGCCTAAAACCCAGGAGTTGGAGGTTGCTGTGAGCTGTGACACCACAGCACTCTACCAAGGGTGATAAAGTGATACTCTGTCTCTAAAAAAAATAAAATAAAAAATAATAATTTTGAAGAAAGTCAATTAAGTGAAAGTTTACCAGTAATAACACAGAGCTAAAATTCTGGACAATGTCTGCATCCTAGGCTGTAGTTGTAGAAGAGCTAAAGTCATAAAAGAACACTAAATACTTATCTTCTTTGGGAGAAGATACATATATCTACCAACCCTCCACTTCCAATCCACACATATGTAATTACACATAATTATAATTATCATTATAAATAATTGGTGATTAATAATTTAAATTACTAAATAGTTTAACAATTCTTTATTATTAAAATATCAATTGTGTAATAATTAAATTATTGTAATTATTTAAAAATATCTTATTGTAGGCTCGGCGCCTGTGGCTCAAGTGGCTAAGGTGCCAGCCACATACACCTAAGCTGGCGGGTTGGAATCCAGTCTGGGCCCACCAAACAACAATGACAGCTGCGATCAAAAAAATAGCCAGGTGTTGTGGTGGGCGCCTGTAGTCCCAGCTACTTGGGAGGCGGAGGCAGGAGAATTGCTTGAGCCCAGGGGCTGGAGGTTGCTGTGAGCTGTGATACCATGGCACTCTACCCAGGGTGACCGCTTGAGGCTCTGTCTCAAAAAAAAAAAACCAAATACTAAAACTCTTCCAGATTTTTTATTTATTTTTAATATAGGTATACACCAGTACAAACTAAATAGACCACATTATCGTCACCCTGGAAAAGTTTACATTTCTGTATCACACTACATTTAAGGTTGTTACTCTAGGGATTACAGTATGGATTCTTTACTCATCACCTAGGGGCGACAGCTTGAGGCTCTGTCTCAAGAAAATAAAAATCTTTAAGATATTAAAATTCTTTTTTTTTTTTTTTTGAGACAGAGTCTCTTTATGTCACCCTCGGTAGAGTGCTATGGCGTCACAGCTCACAGCAACCTCAACCTTTTGGGCTTAAGCGATTCTCTTGCCTTAGCCTCCTAATTAGCTGCAACTACAGGTACCCACCACAATGCCCGGCTATTTTTTGGTTGTAGTTGTCATTGTTGTTTGGCAGGCCTGGGCCCACCAGCCCTGGTGTATGTGGCTGGCTCTCTAGCTACTGAGCTATAGGCACTGAGCCTTAAAATTCTATTGTAATAAATTAGCCTCAGTTTTTCATTTTTAGTGTCTGGCTCAGGCTGGCCTGAACCCCTGAGCTCAGGCAATCCACCCACCTCAGCCTCCCAGAGTGCTAGGATTACAGGAGTGAGCCACTGCTCCCAGCCCCATAATGAGAATTTAAAATACATATTTAGAATTAGTGGTTAGGGTTTCCGCTACCACCCGTGCCTGGCCTGTCTCCCCTGCCTCGATCCCACTGCTCACAGCCCCGGGCAGGCAGCCCAGCGACCACCCGCGCTTCTTTGTCTTGGGGGACCGCACATCTTGAGATGATAGCAACAGGCTATTGTGTCAACTGGAACAACTGGAAAAAGATGGATATTATTGATAAAATCATATTTCTTTTTACAGACACTGAAAGGCTATGAACGGGAAGAAATCTAATGGAACTACCTTTCAGAGGAGAAAGGACCCTTCCAAGGTGAGTAGAGATTAGTACTGCTTTCCTCTCTGAGGATATTTGCTGAGTCTGGGCTTCAGCTGACAGAAATTGGATTTTTCAGAACAGAGGCAAGCCTGCTCTGAAGAGATGGAGAAACCAGCCAGCTTGTACGGCCATGTGGGCTGCCTTGACAAAGCAGAACCTGGAGAAGCCGTGAATGCATGGCTGGTTTTCCCCACCTGCCAGTGTTCCCCAGGGATTTTTGCTAAGGGCTTTGGCAGTAGAGAAGATTAGGAGCTAGACGGGAAATTCAGATAAATACTTCCTACAACATTATCATATTTTGGAAAGAGAAGGATGTTAGAAAAAAGGGCCTGCAATAAACACAAAATAGGGCGGCACCTATAGCTCAGTGGGCAGGGCATTGGCCACATACATCAAGGCTGGTTGGTTCAAACCCAGCCCCGGCCAGCTAAAACAACAATGACAACTGCAACAACCACAACAAAAATTAGCCAGGTGTTGTGGCGGGTGCCTGTAGTCCCAGCTCCTTGAGAGACTGAGGCAAGAGAATTGCTTACACCTAAGAGTTTGAGGTTGATCTGAGCTGTGAAGCTACGGCACTCTACCCAGGACGACAGCTTGAGACTCTGTCTCAAAACAACAACAACAACAAACCAACACAAAATAGTCATCACTCTAAGATATTTGAAACTAAAAGAGATGGCTTATTATCAGACTGGATCAAAGTGGTCAGTCTATCACCTTAGCTACTTGAGAGAAGAAAGGGTGTTTTCTCACTGGTAAAATATAATATCTAGGTTAGAGTCTATGGCTGTTTATACATAATACTAAAAAATATATGGCCATTGGCAGCACCCAATAGCTCAGTGGGTAGGGCACCGGCCATGTACACCAAGCCTGGTGGGTTCGAATCTGGCCTGGGCCAGCTAAGCAACAATGACAACTGCAAAAGAAAAATAGCCAGGCATTGTGGTGGACACCTGTAGTCCCAGCTACTTGGGAGGCTGAGGGAAGAGAATCGCTTAAGCCTAAGAGTTGGAGGTTGCTGTCAGCTGTGACGCCACAGCACTCTACCGAGGGTGACAACTTGAGACTCTGTCTAAAAAAAAATATATATATATATAAATATATATATATGTACACACACACACACACACACACACACACACACACACACAATACATGCAAAGAAGTGGAATAATGTAACCTAAAAATAAGAGAAAAATAGACAATAGAAGTAATGCTATAGGTGACCCAGATGTCAGAATTAACCGACAAGGACTTTAAAATAACTATTATAACATAAACAAACTAAAAAATAAGGACCATATGATTCTTTCAATTGATACAGAAAAAGCTTTTGATAATATCCAGCATCCCTTCATGATCAGAACACTTAAGAAAATTGGTATAGAAGGGACATTTCTGAAATGAATAGAGGCCATCTACAGCAAACCCACAGCTAATATCGTACTGAATGGAGTTAAATTGAAATCATTTCCACTTAGATCAGGAACCAGGCAAGGTTGCCCATTGTCTCCATTGCCTTTAACATTGTAATGGAAGTTTTAGCCATTGCAATTAGGGAAGAAAAGGC